>JANHQD010000109.1:0-34551 GCA_024721195.1 Marasmius sp. AFHP31
TTGTAACGGTCTTTGTGAAGGTAGATCCAGAGAAGTCCGAGGGAGATTAAGGCATTGAAAACGTTAAGAGGGTATGAGATCAAGTCTATAGGGTGGGGTTAGAGTGTTACTCAAATTAGAGGAGAGAACGAGAACGTACTGAGGAGGAAGCTGTAAGCGTCTCCAGGAGGGGGCTAACGAGAAAGGTATAGTCAGCCATAAGTACCCTCAGAGTATCACGAAAGGGGAGCAGAAAACTTACACCGAGGATGATGATAACCGTTACTAGCCATTGCAGACCCAAACCGGCCAATGGGGAGTTGAAGGGCTTGTTCGATGCGAAAAACTTCGAGAATGGAAGAACGCCCTCTCGTCCCAGCTCCTGGTTGATCCTTCCTTGACCGAACAGAACCGCGAGGACATTTCCGATGGCGGAAAGGGCAATCAATACTGAAATAGCCGTGTTGGCTCTTGGTCCAAACATGATTCCAAAGAACTCAGCAGCGAGGAGCCGCTTCGAGCTAAGGACAGTTTCCTGAGGATGCACGTTCAGCAATTCATCTCTTTCAATGTCGTAAGAATGCGGTCGTACCTTGGGCACAGCGGCAAAGTAGGCAATGTTCGTCAGGATGTAGAGAATCGTGACGAGAATCATGGCTATGGGTGCAGCGCGTTTGACGGTGCGAATTGGGTTTCGAATTTCGGACATGGCGTAGAATGCATTGGAGTAACCTGGCGGGTTATTGTGAGCACATGTACGCCAAATCGGAGGGAATGTGTTACCAATAAATGACCAGATGACATTGTAAAGGGCCTGGACGAACGAGTTCGCGTCGACCTTTGTCCCTTCAAAGGCATTGTCAAAATTGCGAGGAGATCCTCCCGGAACGCGCTGCGAATGAAGAAAATGACGCGTCAATAATTTTTTCCGGACGCAAGGAAGAACAGTAAGACCCACCCCAGCAAGAGCAGCAAATCCAGTGCAAATGATGAACAGCAAGACAATAATCTTGAAGAATCCCAACACGTTGGAAAGGTATATGCCAAACTTGGGTGTGACTCCATGAACGATTAGGGCAAAGGTGACAACTCCAAGACCGATTCCTCTCTGGTTCCACTGGTCAACTTCAGTTTTTGCAGCGTTGAGCAACATTTCACCGGTGCTAGATTGAGACAGATTAACATCCAGAATCCATACTGAATAACGGCTTTGACGCACAACACAGAGTTCCCAGATGGCCAACCTAGCAATGCTGCGTAAATCGCATAAACGCAGGTTATAAGGTACGCGGGTTTCTGGAAGGAAAACTCGAGATACTATTTCGGAGAGGGTGTCAGTATTACTCTCAAAAAAATATCGCGAAGCACG
This sequence comes from Marasmius sp. AFHP31, assembly GCA_024721195.1. Taxonomy (NCBI): domain Eukaryota; kingdom Fungi; phylum Basidiomycota; class Agaricomycetes; order Agaricales; family Marasmiaceae; genus Marasmius; species Marasmius sp. AFHP31. Next base: position 1,349 of record JANHQD010000109.1, read on the forward strand.
GACATTTTTTTCTCCTCCCGAACGCGGCAAACTGGTCGCCCATTCCAAGTAGACTGCGAGACCTGCAGCCGCTATGAGTCCTCCAATCAACCATAGGAACAATGCAAGTCCTATAGAGCCTGTTGATGCGACGATCCCTGCTGGAGTAGCAAAAATACCCTATCATAATTATCTCCTCAGAACAACCGTCCAAAAAAAAAGTGAACTAATTCAGGCGTACCGTTCCGATCATCCTATTTGCTATCAACATGACCGCAGAGACAGTCCCCAACCTCCTGTTCTCCTGAGGAACGTTGTCGAACGATTCACCATCATGAGAGTCCGAATCAAGATGGTGAGCTTCATCATGGGCATGGTGGTCCTTGTTGAAGCCGTCTTTCTTGTCCTGGGAACTTATTGAAGAGGTCATCGTGAATCCAATGGAACCTCAGAAGAAGAACAGTTGAGAGAAAGAAGCAGAGGATTCATCGACGTATTTAAATGGGACAAAGCTGAGCCGCTTTGCGTGGTATTCGCGTCAGATTGCGAGCTCGGAAAAATTTTCTTGTGCTCGTATGGAGGGGAGTGTGGCGGTGCAAGGGGTTGAATTCCTCCGGGAGCAAGTTCCCTGGCGTCCCAGGTTCTCCCCTGCCAAGTGCCTGGAACGCGTACCGATGCTGTACGTGCTCGAGGGTGATTCTGCTCGATTCTTAGTCCATGTACTGAGCAGTGAGCGACATAAATTAGATGAGCAGGGGATATACGGCATTAGTAAGTTTGTATCATAGACCCCACAACGGAATATTGTTCTTCTCCCAAGTTCTAGCCAAAGAGACCCTTGACCCTTCCTCTAACCGTCACTGAATCGAACTGTAATGAGTGTATACCTTCCTTGTGCCCTGCTCTCCATTCCTCAATGAGCGCCTTCGCTTCGAAAGGTGGGATGCTGTCATCCTTGGTCCCAACAGTGATGTGCAGTCTCGCCCGCACATCATCCCGGAGTTTACTGACGAACTCACCTCCCTTTTGCGTTCCATCCTGAGCCGAATCCCCTACCACCTTTATATCGTCCACGCAGAGGGCCATGACCCTGTCGTTCCACACCACATTGCCCAGTTGGAACTCGAACACCGGTGGTAGCTCCATCCCGTGAAGCTCCATACATCTCTCCCACAATTCTATTTCGTCCGGGAGCGATTTCTTATGCACCAGCGTGATATGCGGCCGCGGTGTCAACCTGTCATTCTGTTTCAGGTGCATCCATAAGGTGTTCGAACTATCGTCGGCCAAGACTTCCCCGAGCAATTCATCGACTCTGACCTCCGGGAGAAGCGCAAAATATCTAGGTTCCCTCGCTTTGGCCTTGGAAGATGCCTCGTCCTTGGTCGTCTTCGTTGTGGCCTTGTAGCCCAGAGCGACGTCCATACCCTCTTGGATTCTCTCTTGGGAGGGTTTCTCTAGCTTGAGCACGTCACATATACCATCAATGGCGTGTTGCAGGGACGTTGGGAAGTCTTGCTCAAGGTCCATGTCGATGATGTTGTCCACTTCGTTGGCTGCCAGATGCTCCGTGTTACTGATAAACTGCCACAAGACGGTTTCATGGGACTTTCCGGGGGTCGCATCCGCGCGAAGAGTTTGGTGGTTATCACCTCGAAGCATGATTCGGTCACCGCACACACGATGGATAGTGGACTGGGGTTTGTCCAGAGCCCAGTTGAGCGCAAGGAGGCGGGCAGGTGGCGTCAGGGACCTGGCGATTTCATGGAGCTGGGTTCGATGCTGTTTTAAGTGATTGTTCCTGTCATCGAGTCAGGCAAGAAACGGCAAAATATGTGAGAGGCTGTAACTTACTTGTCAGCGATGACGATGTCGTGTTTTTTGAGACGAATGTCAACATTCTTGAGGAATACAGGAGCAGGCTTCTTCGCTTGAACATCGTCGCTCTGCGTGTGGCCGAATCCGAAGATATGGGCAAGTGCTACGGCAACGGTAGTCTTTCCGCATCCGGGTATCGCCACGGGCACTATGATCGTCTTCCCAAACTCCTGAGGTTGTTTCTGTTCTCCTTCGCCCTCTTCACTGGTAACGCCAACCCCGCCAGTGCTTTCCAGATACTCCAGGAATCTCTCTCGCGTCGCAATGATTCCCTTGCCCTTCGCGTACCCGTCAAACTGTCTCTTGTCCCGCTTGATCTCTTGTATGATCCACTTGACGTACTTCTGTGTCTCTGGACGTTTCATCTTGTTACGGGGAAGGCTGGATTCGGATAAGCGACCTCTCTGGTTGAGGAGGGCCTTGGTGACTTCTCTCCAATCACGGTACATCATGTAAGGCTCATCGAATTTGACTTTGAAGAAGAACGACGAGCCGGGAGCGTAAGGAGATACGTCGCTACGTTTGCTCTCTCCTCGACCGTCGGGTGGTTGAGTAACGTTCGTCCGGACAACGAAACCTTCGACTGCTTCACCCTCCCAGTGCTGGGTTTTCGAGACTTGGTCGGTGAATTCGCGAACTTCTGCAATGGAATTGAGAGTGACAGTTTTGGTTCTGATGAAACCCCATTCCTCCGCGAAATCGTCGACAACTGAGTGAGGCAGGGTCGCGAAGTCTTTCGTGCAAGTGTTGAGACCGTGTAAATGAAGACCAGTTTGCTCTGGAGGGTACGCAAGAACGTGTTCTTCAAAGTTATCGTCACAGAGCTGAGAATGACACGTCGATATGAGCGTTAGAGCGGTAACAGATGGCTTTAACGCACCTCAGCGACAGCTGTCCAGTTGTTATCCCAGAGCGTTTTTGCAAGCTCCTCCTCTGTCTTGCCTTTCTGAGCAAAGTACTTCCTCAACCATTCCTCGCCAGCTTGAGCATGAGACTTTTCAACGTCCTGTACGGGTCCAACAGAGTGCTTGGACGTGATGAGAAGCTTCGTGGGCGTCAGGGCTCCGATGAATATAATGCATCCGTTCGATTTCAAGGACAATGTATACGGTGCAGCGGTGTGGTCTGTGATAGAGTCCCACTGCAAATAGATCAGTTTCGATCCAACAAAGTACATAGAGAAGAACAGAATCATACAGTCGTCCATGGAACCTCTCCGATGTTGAAAAACTTGTCGTATCCTCTGGCAACAATCCGGTACTCTTTGGTATCATCGACCTCTCCCGTTTCGCCATCTGCAGCGTTCACTTCGTATGTGAAAATTCCTCTTGCAAGCGTTGGAAATGGGGATGGAATGTCGTAATATTTAAACTCATTCATCTTCCAACTGTACACCGTGATATCTGGGTCTGCTGGTGCGGTATAAGCATGGGGTTTAACGAGTTTCGGTGACTTTTTTGCGAGTTTATGGAGAGCAGCGATGAGTAAAGAGTCCTCTGGCTTGGTGAGAGGGTGTCGAAGGGCTTTTGGTGCTTTGTGTGTCGTGACGGTCGTCTCATTGGTCGTGGTCGCCTCAGGTGCCAGTGTTGACGCGCTCATTTTCGCTTTTAGTTTCCAGATGGTGCTCGTCGTCGAGAGAGAGAGTACAGACAAAGGCCGGAGCCTTGATATCGATGGGAGCAGTATTTTGCAGGAGATTTGGCCCTCTTAAAGGAGGGCCTGTTGATGTCATCACCTGTCAGGTTGACTTGACTAGACTTGACTAGTAAAGCGTACCGAGATTCAAAATGACTCGAGCGCAACATTTCGCATCCCCCTTCTGGGTTTTACATACAATCACAATTACAGCCTGTAGTGGTATGTGTATGTTCACGACAGATGAGAGGTTGTTTATCAGTCAATCAAGTTCTGCCAGTTCTTCGGCGCTGTCTCAAGCTTCTCGATATTCTTCAGCAAGAATCCCAACACCACCAATGCCAGACTGTTCGCCCCAAAATTGTCCTCCAGCAAGGCTTGGGCAGCGACGAATTTCTATGTCTTCCATCCGTTTCTGAGGTTCTGGCGGGCCTTATCGTCTTCTGAAATATTCTCGCCTGCGCACTCCAGTTCCAACCCCGTTGATCACAAATCCCACATGAAATCCCATCTGCCAGATACGACTTTTCTTCAACCACCCAAACAAGAAGCAAGCGATCTGCACCCTACCGGGGAAGAGCAACTCAGCGTCAAACGTCAATCACAATATTCGGAGCGTTTCTTACCTGTGCAAGGAAGTACCACGACGTTTATTAGGTGCGCGAATAGGCAGAGAGTATCTGCTGGTGGCTTTCCGATTGTGAAGGCATGTTGTACTAGTTAAAACCTTCAAATTTAGGACCTTCTCCAGGCATCATCAGGAACGTAAGGCCTTACCGTCACCGGAATGAGTAACTGGGCTACGAGATATGATGCAACGTCCTTCCAGATATGTTGGCTCGGCTTCACCAGGCTTTTGTATGCAAACTGAAGGTGGGCAGAACATCAGCGCAAGGGTCGTCAATTACATTAGTTCAACACACCGTATATTTCGTGTGGCTCTAGGCAACGTAGGTTCCCGTACCCTGCTTGTCCACGATATGCAGGTCCTTCATCGGCCACTCCGACGAGATGATGACTTCCAGGGATGATGCATGAGCCTCGCGGCTCGTTGCTGTTGAATGATGGCGGACCGTGGCTTCCGGAGACGCACCAGTCCAGCCAATTGAACTCACTTTCACCTTCAATTCTCTGCTTCCTCTGACAGTGGATGGTCAATCCTCCTTCGCATCCGCGATGGATATTAGCAAGACATTCTGAGATCTGCACAATCAACTAGCGACGACTCTCAAGGCGAACTGCGATGTACGATAGGTGACTTGAGCCGATTCCGGATGGGTTTCAACGATCTGACCGGCCGCTTGGCTTTTAATATTTATAGGTACTCTAACTTCGAGGGGATTGGCATAAACTCTCACAGCCCGAGCCTGACTCAGGGCGTCAATATAGTGACCCGAGGCTCTACCTTCAATCGCTACACGATGAAAGAGACACACGTACTGAGAACTCACACCTTAATACCAGCAGCGCTCTTCAAGGACCCGTTCCTTTGCTAGAGACGAGTGGTTCAAAACACGGAACTACACATTCTCCGTCTGAAGCAAGTTCGCTGGACGGGCTCAATCTAGGATATAGCACTCAGGAAGGGATGAGCTGGCAAATTGTGGCACTGCTAGCTATTTGCTTGGAAATCCAGTCCTCTGGAAGACGAAAATCTGGCTCTTCATTGAGTTTTGTTTCCCGGGGAGGGGCCCAGACATCAGTCCGCCTCTAATTGGCTGATATCGTTTGATTTCCTGTTCCGGATTTTGTTACGCTGTCATTCTGATTCACGATATGGGCGCCAATGTCAAGAGAACCAAGGTTTTGGAACGTCCCAGGATGCTCCGCTACGAAAAGCCCGGGTGCCCCATATTCACCGATGTAGGCGTATGTTAAGGCGATTCAACAAGCTGCTTCTCAGCCTTCAAGGAAAATGCTGTCCCAGGCGACATTAGGATTTTCATTACGTTGGCCCGCGATCCCCGAGAACTCCCCTGAGTACTACAGCCGGGCGATCACAAATACATCAAACAACCACGCTGGCAGAAGAAAAGTGGTGGCGAGGCAGTTATACGACACTGGAGGAACTATAAAAACCAGTGGTACTTACCTTGGCCATCCATCAGCTTCATCAGCCTTCTTCCTTCTGCCAGTGTCCTTTTACGTCTACCTTATAGCCAACGACTACTCGCGATGATGATTTCTCATGTCAAACTGGCCCTCGCGCTCACCGCTCTCCCAGCTGCAGTACTCGGGGCGAATTATGATGTGGCCGTCGGGGCAGACTCAAAGTTAATTTTCAGTCCGGAATGGGTCAACGCACAACCCGGAGATACAGTTACCTTCATCTTGTCGGTCCTCGCACTTTCGGAGCTGCTTCTCTCAAATACTGATGAATCGTGTTTAGTAACTCCAAAAACCACACTGTGACGCAGTCAACCTTTGACCAGGTCAGTAGTGTTCTTGGACGTCTCCCTGGCTTGCCTCCTAACGGCCTCCACCATAGCCCTGCTTAATATCGACAGGTGGATTCAACACCGGATTGTTCGTGTTTCTTCTTTCGTGCTCCCCCTTTCCATCGCTGATCCGTAGGAACAGCAAGCCGGTCCCGCCGAATCAGACCGTTGACCTGCCTCGGGAGGTCTTCACCGTTGGCGACGCTACTCCCAAATGGTTCTACTGTGCACAGAAAAATCCTGCGCCCCATTGCCCGCAAGGTGAGATTGGAATACACGTATCATGTTTATTTACTGATAGGTCTTCGCTCGTATAGGCATGGTATTCGCCATCAACCCTCCTGCGGAAGGCGACCCTCACTCGTTCTCAGCGTTCAAAGCTTTGGCCATGCAGGGTAATGCGACTTCAACCAGCGCTGCCGCAAGCTCCACGGATACATTTGTCACTCCACCTCCTCAGACGTGGCACACCGCGACCGCGACTATCACCCATGGTGAATCCACATGGGTGTCCACCTACACCAGTTATGAAGGATCTGCTCGTGAGTCTTTCATCATGCCTGTTCATATGTTGTTCCGATTACGATCCAACCAATTAGAACCCACGTTTGCCCCTCAGCCAGTAAACCACAAAATCGATGTCGGGCTGAATGGCCTTGCCTTTACGCCGTCGAATATCAGCGCTGCGATTGGCGATACCGTTACGTTTGAATTTCACCCCAAAGCTCATGGTGTCACCCAGTCCAGCTTCTCGTGGGTCCCAATCCTACGCTTCTACGATTGTCGTTGCTGATTGTCCAAAAAAAATACGTAGTGCCCCTTGCTCGCCTTTGGACGGAGGGTTTGAGTCTGGATTGTAAGTGACATTTCCCTCGCACCGTGAGAGAGTTGCGCACTCACATTGCTCCTCAGGAAGCCGGTAGCATCTGAGAATGCAGACCGCCCCGTCTTTGTTCTCACTATAAACGACGTATGCCCTGTTCCCTCATCGCCATATACAGACTGAACTCAATCTCTCCTCACAGACCGCGCCCATCTGGGGTTACTGCCCTCAAACAAATCCCCAGCCCCACTGCGGCCAAGGTATGTTTGACGCATCATATTGATTAACTCCTTTCCTGACTTGAAAACTCTTACGAAGGAATGGTGTTCTCTATCAACGCGGTAGAAAGTGGCCCGAACAACTTCGCAGCCTTCCAAACCCTCGCAAACCGCACCAGCACGCCTGCGGGAGGATCCGAAGGTAGTCCCAACGGTGGAAACGGCGGATCTGGATCTGGGTCTGGAAACGACAACAATGCAGCTGTCCTGAACATCTCGCTTGGACCTGTCTCGCTGGCAGTGATAGCTGCTGTCTTTGCTGTACTTATTTGAAGGGGCAACGGGTAGACGCGGTGTAACTTATTTACTTAGAGACCCAGACGGACTTGATGCTTGCGAACGATTGTATCATGACGGACAATTCATTCATTTGATTTTTCCAACACATCTCATGTACGATGATCATATCCAACCGACTGGTACTATCAGAAACTAAACGCGTCGACGAAACTGCGGCGTCAAACCAGTACGCCAAGTGTGACTCGGCGATGAATTCAAATGGAGTAAATGCGAATATAATTCAAGATTCAGCAAATAATGCTGTTCGCGTTGCAAATCTCCTCCTGTAAACGGCTACTCGAGCTACCTAAAATTATAAAGCACATGAATTATCGATCGGCTGTGGCACTGTATCCCAGCGATCCCGGAAGCAGCTTGGCTGTGGAATAACTCCGTTACTTGTACGGGATACCTGCGCAACGCGTTAGCAAACGAAATTCTACGGCGATGATCGAACGAACCGTTCTGCAGTCTTTGGAATCCATCGTATGCCGTACTTCGTACATTCTCGTGTGCATTCTTGATAACACCCATCATATAATCAGCGGCCTGCCGTTCGTTGTAGCTAAGGACAAATCGATCCCGCAATCGTTTGATCGTTCCCTCCCCTTTGAACGAGGGTAAACTCGAGTCAAGCATGAGCTGTACCATGTCCACAAGTTGATCTGCGTGCGGCCTAATCGCCAAGAATGCCTTGATGGTGAGCTGCTGGAAGAGATGGTAGCCTTGAGAGTAGCGACCACCCATCAGCTCAACCATTTCCCTATTCAATTTGAACGATGAAGGTTCAAATTTGACGCCCTGAAGAAACGGTCAGATGTAGTACATTCCGAAGATTGAGTAACGCACTCCGGGACGTGGATAGAGGAAATCAACCACGAAATAAGCCAGGGAGCAAATCAGACAACAGGACAGTGGACTTATCTATATCGAACAAGAAACCGAAATCTTGATTGGAGGTATGTCAGCAACACTCAAGCGTCGTGAAACACACGCACCAATGTGGACTATATGGCCCTCCCCATCAATCATGATGTTACCATTGTGACGATCCTTGATCTGAAGTATGTAACAAGCCAAAGAGTACGCTGCCATGGATTGAATGAAATTCAATCGCGCTTGTTGGAAAGCTACAGTGTCGTGGCCTCCATATTTCGAGACGAAGAAACCAGTTAGGTCATTAACCTTTGCTCTCCCCATCTCATCACGGGAAGTCGAATTTGGGACTACATCGATGACACCACACTGCGCAACCTCGTCAGTAGAATCGAACACGAGAGGGCTGCACAACTTACTCCAGGCGCTGTGGCAGTCACTCGGTATGGGAAGAGGTATAGCGTTAGACCGACACTTGTGAAGATGTTTTTGAACATAGCGATGAGCTGTAGAGCGAGTACGTCTTGTCGGCAGTCGTCTCCGACCTTGAAGATCGCTTGCTGCCACACTTCGTATTGCTCGTGTTTCTCGGTACCGGCGCCATCTCCTTCGAGCAGGGAGTCGGGGTTTTGATCAATTAAGACCTTTTCCTTTCGTACTTTGAACGTGGCCATGAAGGGTGCCTGCCCTGACATGAGCATGCGTCGAATTAGCTTTTGATGTACGAACCTTGGCGTGACTTTGCAACGGTCGACCTGATTTCTTATCGATATCGACTACAACACCATCAGGGTTACTCGGAAGGTAAACTCCAACGTCAACCACAATTTTCGCCATTTCCTCGTCGATTTTCGCCTAATAATATCTGATAAATTGTCCGCAAGCGAGAATGTGAACGACAAACCTTCTTCTCCGGTTTTGTTCTCTTGATGAACGGCTTCAGCTTCCCAGATATGGAAGTGACCTCGTGGAAGAATCCAAATTCACGATCGTAGAAAGCACGAGCCTCTCCAGAGAGGGATTGAACAATCTTGTTTACCATTGCATCAAGTGTAGGCTTCAGTGGGTCCTCCTAAAATCGGCATGAATTCGTTGGTCTGATGCACGAAAATGTAACACCAACCTCTTCCGCCAAATCGTCTTTATGCGTGTTTGCTTTCATGTTCCAGATGATTTGGTGACAGAAAAGCTGTGAAATCTTCGCCGTCTCAAATATGAACTGAGAGACATAGCCTAATGATTCCACCGTCAAGGAGGGTCGCGATGTAAGAAAGGTACAAGCGACTCGCCGAGGTCATCGTACCGCAGCGCCTGGACAACTTGCGGGACGTAGAAGAAGGTGAGGTCAACAGGGTGTTGTTCAAGCACACGATGCGCGTATTGCAAGATGAGGGGATCGTTTTTGTAACGTGGCTCGAAGAACGAGGTCGCCAATATAGGAGGAACCGGTGCCCATAGGACGAGAAGCTGCTTCCATAGTTTAGAGCACCATCAATTGACATGTTCACCGACGTACTTTGAGGTCCCGAGGCACAGATGGTTCCATTCTGTCTCCCAGTAAGAACCCGAGGGCCTCTGGAACGTCCAGAACATCGACGCTAGAAGCTCGGACTAACTTGGTAACCTCGTTCCGGATGGCTGGGACCTTGAAACGTTCAGCAAAATGGACGGCTATTGCCGGATCAATGTGCCAAACGGTTCGAATAACCCCCGTCCAAGTATGCTGATGAACCCATTGAGCATGCACTTCGTGGAGATCTTTGTGGCTTACCTCGGTTACTGAGCTTATGTGATCTGCACCACGTTTTGGATCATTTGCCGGATTAGCCCATACCGACAAGCGGAAGAGCTCATTCTCGACCAAGAGCCTCAACGGATGGTTCATCTCCCTGAGGCGGCCGGCATAATCTTGCAACAGTGTCAATGAACGAGACTAGCTGGTAGCGTCGAAAACTCACAAGCATTGCGCGAATTGAGCTGGGCAGGGGCTAAGCTCGATATAGCAAGGTTGGAACGTATGGCATCCGTCTGGAGGCAAGACAAGAACTCTGATAGCACCCGTACATCCGCGTCAAGTTGAACGCGATTGGAACCATACGACCATCTATTTTGAGGTCAGTGAGGGATCGAAATTTAGTCGAAGTGTGTGGACTCGCTGGGGACGGACGGAGAACCACGAGTACGCGGCCCCATACAAGCTCTCTCGCAAGATACTCTCACAAACAGCATCCAAGTGAGAACTTTTCAGAGTTTCGAATCCGAAAAGGAGGAAAGAGAATCGAGATTCACGCGCCAATGCATGTGTACTGCGAGCTAGGTGTCAGATTGAACGCAGGACTGGGGGGGCGACTACGAACCTAAGAGACTTATGTGCCCTAGCTGACCTTAACACCAGGTGCTGGATCAAGAACATGACCCCGGGGCGCCTGTACCTCGCAGCCTGTAAACGACTGAAAAGCATCTGTATAATCAACGAGTGCGGGCTGATCAATCGTCGTGCGGTGTTCGTTTCCCTATCAATTTCCTTCTTGTCGGGCGGGCTGTAGCCAATAGGTTCATAGAAGGGATCTTCGTGGCTGTAGAACCGTCAATGACGAGTGCGGCAACGCAGAAGGACAAAGATATACTTCATTGCATCGGAGAACACGCCTTTCTCCTGACTAATGGTGTTCGACCAGGCGGAGAGAATTTCACTCATGATGGCGACTTCAGCAGCCGGTTTCTCTGCAATAACCCATGTCCACACCTCGATTGCAGCAGAGATCGAGGGTGGCGTAGCAACTTCGAAAGGCAGAGAGACAAGGTAATGGAGCAATTCGTAATCACACTTCAAAAGTCAACAATCAGTAAGCGTAGCGCTGGCGGGTTTCGATCATACCTGAGGAAGGGATATGAGGGTAGCAGCGCAACGGAATAGAAGCCTTTTCATGTCGTGGACGGTCAGCGTACTGGACTTGCTCCTGAGTTCCTTTGCCGAATTTGCAAGCTTCTCTTTCAAGGCATCAATCTCAGCCGAGGGAGCATTCTTGGGTGGAAGCTCCTCGAGTTTATCTGAAGCTAGACTCGGTTGAGAAGAATAAGACAGTAGCACGGAGCAGATATATATTACCAGGTCGTCTTGCCAACCTCAAGCCAGCGACTTCGCCTGCAAAATACCCCTTGATAGCAATCTGGCTTGCGAGCACTTTCGCTTTGTCAGTCTTTCCAGGGGAAAGATTCGATAGCGCCACTTCGTGAAATGTGAGCCAAGCAAAAGGATTTAGTGTAGCGAGCTTACTGAGCTGACGATTCACCGGTCCCACAGCTTTGCCGAATTTCTCTGCGATGGTTGCACCCAATTCGGTAGCATCTGCTGGGCTGGCGGCCGTTTGACTGACTGCAAGGTATTTCTGGGTCGAAGCGTCAATCCAGTGAGTGATTCGAATATCGATGGCATATACCTGTAGAGTGGACTGAAGTTCGATGGGTGCTCTCCCGAGTGCTAATTCGAACCATGCATTTGCATTCCGCTGGAGCTGGCCGAGTATTTCGTTACGAATCTCATAGCTGTCGGTGAGCTGAAGGGTTATATCCGTCCTGTCGGACTCAAACTCGTGCACAGGATTGAACTACGGGCGGAGGTCAGATGTCTTGATTAAGAAAACCATTGATCCACTTGCCTCGTCGACGAACTCGTTTTCACAGGCGATACGAAGGAGCGTCAAGGTTTCAAGGATGGCGAACACCAACCGAGGATCGCACATCAAGGATGGGAATGACGTGATCAGACGATTCAGGAATTTGTGAGCCACATCCCTCGCTTTCTCTATCCGATGAGTGCTGAGAACTAGCAAACGCTGGAGCTCGGAAGAGAGTGTTTCCGGCAACGCCTGTTGAGACGCTTGCGTGTTCAACTCCGTGATGCAACCTCGGATAACCTGCGGAGTGGCAGTAAGCAATAACTCGAGAGGGAAGACAACTAAAGAATCACCTTTTCTGCTATCGACTCCATACAAGCACTGAGCCCAGGATGCCTATTCAAACTGTCGTTGACGAAGTAATCCACCAACGACGAGGGAAGCCCAGCAGCAGATCGCATGCTCTCCGTATCGTGCATGGTCAACAGGAATATGACCTGTCCGCAAGAAAGGTACCGAATGTCACTGCTTCGAAGCGGGGTGTGTTTTGTTAGTATGTTTCGATGCTTCTGGATGACCTGAGAGGGGGACACCGTTAGCGACGTTGTCGCATAATGGACACGAGTGTTTACCGTGTCGGCGTAGTCCTGCTTGATCACCGCATTGTACTCAACGTCGCTCGTGAAAGATTCGTGCGACACTTCGAGGACAGTCGCGGGCGTCTTCGCTGCGATGCGAGCCAAAGCTGGACGTTGCCACTCCATCGCTGTGGCTTCCTTTTCATCTATAGTGAAGTGGAACAGGATGCAAAGAAACCACATGTTTCGGAAAAGCGAGACTAAGGGCGGCGAAGCTTCCTTCTGGGGAGCGAAATCTTTATGCGCAAGAAGGGCGTCGATAGGTAGGAGTAATCCCGCCAGCTGCTCGATCATGTCGTCCGTCTGAACTTAATTGTCAGTCCTGTGAGTGCCAAAGGTATTCCGCGTCACGCACCTTCACATCATGATTGGCAATCTTGACGTTCTGGATCGCAACACCCTTATCAGCAAAAAGAGTGAGAAGTTCAACGAGGTAGAGCTCGTAGAGTTCAGGGCGTCGGTGTAATTCCTGCGCTAATCTCGTCTGCGCAGCGAGCACCTGTGGGACGCAAAAATCAGTATTAACAAACGACAACGATGTCATTCACGCACCATGTTGTTTGAAAACCGAGGGTCGTCCGGGTTCGCGGAACGATTTATTGTAGAAAAGACACGTATGATGTCGATGAATGCACTCTCCGGAGCACAGACGGCAAGATCGACAAGGTTGTAGGCAATAGCTGCTTCAACTGCCGGTTCTGCTGTCCGCAAGCGTTGTAGTAACATCGATACGGTAAGCCGTGTAACCTGTTCGAGCTTAAGTGACGATTCTCGACGGTTAAAACGAGCAGGGGATGTACTTCTTCAGAGTCAAACTCAAGGGCTAGTTTAGTTACGACAGAGATGGTGGTGATCCCAACGAGCCTTCTCTCATCCTCAGAGAGGCCTCCAAGGCCAGTTTCAGCACTCGGAATAGACGACCGATCGATGGAGTTGCGTAAAGGATTGTTGTTGAAGTGCGAAGTGTTGGAATCGGATATCTCCTTACTCGTAGCTGCGATGTAATTGAGGAGAGAATACATGTGCGACATCATGAGATCGTCTCCCGGTGCCATCTGCCCGCAGCGTTAGCCGAGCGTGAAAGCAATAAAACAAGGAACGCACCTTAATGGAAAGAGCCAAACATTTAGCAGCGGCAGATAGGGGTGGAGGCGCTCGCGAATCGGACGCAAACTCAAACTCAAACAAAGGGGAGGGAGAAGTAACAAATCGACGTAAATGAGAAGCCATCTGAGCTGCGATGTCTGGGAAACTAAGGCACGATTAGTTATTGTAACGCGAACGGGCATCCTGATAGCTTACTTTTGCACAAGAATAGTTGAAGCCTTCAGCGCAGCTTCCTGTACTAGGTTATCGCTTATAGGCGATCTATCACTGAGTAGTAAAAGGAGTCGAGGGAACAATCTGTCATCAATGTCCTGGAGGACCACCGAGCAGATCGACGCCAATTTCTTCAAGGAATATGTGAGGGTGATGAACGTGTGCGCAATGTAGTGGACATACCAGACTCTCGGACATAGTCTCCCACGCATAAGTATCAACGGAAGGCTCAGATTCCATCTCTTCAATTTGCACCAGTAGATCGTTGAAGCACTGCATACCGTAGTCTATCGTTTTCTTCATTGCTTCGGATACACTCTTTACAGGTGTTGGTATCTCGATAGCGGCCTTACGCATGAGAGAGTTCCAAGCCTTGTTCGCCGCCGCTGCTTCTGAGTTGCTCCCTGTGACATTGGGCGGTGGTGGGGCGAGCACTTGGGCCAGAATGGTCCATTGCGTTTCAATAACGCAACACACAACAAAGTATCCGCTGAGCGGGCGTCCGCAAGAGACGTATCGAGCCATGAATGTCTGTGCAAATTGCATCGTCTCCAGGTCTTCATCCTCAGATTGGATGATATCAACAAGGAGGCAATTCAAGCGCTCCACGACCTCCGGGTCACAGATAGCGTTGAGGGGGCTCGATAGCTTTTCCCACTGTTCGAGCGTCCAACAGAAATAGGTCGAGCTTATGGCTCGGTACAAGCCATGTACGGCAGGCACGAGCTGAGTGAGGGTATCAAGGGCTGTAACGTGAATCTTCAGATCCAATACAGGTCGAGGGATTGGTCAAACGTACAGTCTCCCTCCTTAGTCTTCTCCACAACGTCGTAGACGAAAGCTACTATAGCTTCTACAGCAGAATCACTGTGTTCCTTGTGCGTGAGAGTGATTCGGAGCAATGCAGAGACTGTTGAATAGACGAGCTGGTCCGGAAGTGCCCAATCTGCCAAATAAACCGGTGAGTAATCGCTTGGAGAAGCTAAAAGATACTCTGATTTACCCTCCCACGAAAGGCTCTTGTCGAAATCAATATTGGGCACATCTCGTAGGATGTCAATGAGCACAGGCATTAGGGTATCGATGGTCTCATTTATATGTGATTCTGGAAAGTTGGTGACGAGCTCCCCAAAGGCAATATTACAGTGTGCTCTCGACGCTGGCTATGATGTGCTAGTCGGTCACTGTTCAATAACACAGGAGGCCCCATAACGCACCATGAACACTTTCTGCAGGTCATCGTCTTGCTCTTCGTCCAAGCCTCTACTTTCTTTATCCGCTTCAATCTCTTCCTTCAACAAGTCCCGAGTCTGAACATTAGCTGCAATGGCCGAATTCGCGAATTGAATGTCTTCTGGGGTTTCCCCCACGTTCAAGGCAATATCGTTCAGAATCCTCTGATGTATATTCAATTCCAAGCTGATAAAGAAGTATAAGTTAGCGTTATACAGGTTAGGCCAGCAGGATTCACCAATCCATCGTTGACGATGAGTAGCAGAACGGAGAGGAGCTAGCGGGAATGCCGGAATCGGCGAAGGTCCGAATCACCGAAGCGGTTGTTGTGGACTGTTTGTACTCCCGCCCGCCCATTTCGGCGTGACGCGTCGCGTCGCGCCTACTTCCGAACCACCACCTGCCGTTCAATCTTCTAACGCGCATAGGAATGAATGAGTAATATACTTATCCCCCCCCCCCATTCTCCTCTATAGAACGTCAGGCAAAGAAGTCGACCATGGTCAACACTGCTTTCGAGAACCACACAAAAGACTATCACCTACTCCATCGACATTCTCACCTCGTACCCCTTAGTTTCCCTCTGAATATCCTTCTTCATCACACACGCTATTTGCATTTCTATTCTCTTGCGGGAGCCGTCCTTTCGCGGGAGTATCTACTTCGGTGGACACGTGTGCGCTACCACCCGCGCTCGACACACGAGACACGATGGCTTGCCTATTCATCTCCGCCGCTGCCAAAAACGAGGCTTGGAAACCTCGGACCAACTGGGGGGGGACATATGTCCGTTCCAGGGCGAGGGACCGCAGAGAGGCAGGTGCCTCCTTGTAGGTTAGACTTAGCTCTTCGTGCATACCTAAGTATGTGGATCTTGGGCTCTACGAGGCCATCCCGCAATAAATTTGATCCAAAAAAAAAACAATTTCAGGACGTCTCTACTCGATTTGAGAAAACATGAAAGGAGGTACCAGCGATGTGCCAGCGATGTCATTCCTCTTTGGCACGATCAAGACGTTTGCATAGTCTTGTTCAACAGCGTAGGACCTATCAACTTACCGGCAGACCGACAAGCTTCTGGAATCGTACGACAACCCCTTCGATGATCTGTTCCCCAATGTGCAGAAATCCTTACGGCTTCTGGACCAATGAGTGTGTGTCGCCTCTAATCAATCTTTCGGACGAAGCCATGACACCCTTCGGTCAAGGGAGGAGGAGGAGGAGGAGTTTATTACACGGCATGGTCCACATGCTGAACGCCGGTTCCGAGATGCGCCCCGGTGACTATTTACGTACACCTTCGATCCCGGGATGCCTCGTTACCTTCCAGACGAGCTCACAGCACACGAAGTCTGCGGTAGATCTGGTCAGTAAGGAGTCACCGCTACACCGTTTTGCTCTACTAATATTACTTCTACCCTACCACGAGACGCGTTCAAGCACCCAGACCAAAGGGAAACCCTGCAAGACGTGAGAAAGCCCTCAGGAGTTTCCCACGAACAGCTCGAGTCGACTCGCAAGCAAGAGATAGTCAGCTTTGTATTGTCTCCCTCTGGTTCTTACTGACTTGTATTCTCTGTAGGCCGCCACTGACGCCTCATGTCTGATCAGACACTGGAACACACTTCTACGCCGATGAACTTCTTCCTCGCACTGCTCTGCTTAGGATGCTTTCTCGCTACTCTTATGCTTCTCAGTCTACTTGCTAACACCCTCCGTTTCCCTTTGCTTGACCCTTCTTTGTCGTTCGACAACTTGGACGAAGATCTGTGAATGTACCATGTCACTACCTCCGTTCATTCTCGTTCTCGTTTTCGTCCAGTCGCCCTGAGGTCACTTCCCCCCTACCGATATAAGCAACCGATATTCCAATTCGAATCGAGAGTGGTAAAGACTCACATACATTTTGGGGTTCTGCGCTATACAGCGAGTTCAGCACGTTTTGGGGTCGAATGGCAGGGAAAAGCAGGCTAGTACAGCATGCGTGGGATTTACGAGCGTTGCAAGCTTGCCACGCTCCCACCTCACCTCTGTCCCTCGGGGAAGCTGTACCCGGTCCAAGCTTGGGTACAAAAGCTCGGGTGTGAAATCAAGTGATACTGGGGACCTGAGAGCTTTGTCAAAGCTATCCGACTCTGATCGATCGATCATCGAGGCACGCATTTTTAATTTTTTTTCAATCTAGGAATTACATCCCCTTGCGGACCCATAGGATACAGAGGCCCGATGTACAGTCACTACGACGTACCTACTGACTGTACACCAGCGCATCTCGAACGTAATGTGGCGTGTCTCGGGAGTTGTTGGTTTCCACTCTTCGCATGATGTGGGTCCCTGTGAGTCAGTAGTTTTCAACGGATTCAGAGATGGTCGTCCAGAGGCGCGTCGGAAAGTTCCAATTACCACTGGAAATAGATACCATGCACTCCTTATTCCTGTCAAAGTGTATAGGACGATTCTGTCGGCGAGCTGCTATCTGTAATTGTCTGAGGTTACGGTTATGCCTTGCTTGATTCATCCTTGTCTGATGTACAGCCGGGCTTTCCGTCCTCTTCCACGAATAACGTGTCAGTTCAGGAGGCAAGTCGTCGGCTCAGTTCAGTCGATTGCCTTCAGATTCCGAAATCGTCAAACCATCGACATCCTGAGGCCTTGACAGGCGTTTTCATGTAACCATCCACAAGCGAACGTGCACTCCGCCATTGCAGAAATCCCCAGACCGCATCCACTGAATCTCCAAAAATATACGGGTATGCTGTCTCAAGCAACTAGGCTTCCACGCTTCCACGTTCCAAAGGTCAGGTTGAGGCTCGTTATCTTGTCCACTGAACCACTTGGGAGCCCGCACCCCAAAATTAATCATTGAGTCAGGCTCCTTCCAAGTTCCCACGCACTCTTGCGGCTTACAGAAAAAACTTAGACTCGAGAGTCGACTCTGAGGGCGTCGGACAGAGGTATTTCGTGTGAAAGATTTTGCCGGAGGATTTTGATGGGTGACTCCTGGTGACTCTCATGCTCAATTTTTTGATGAATTCAAATTGAGATAAAAGCCTGCGGTTTACGTCCGTTCCACACCTCTTGCACACCTCAACATTGACGGTAATCGATAATCCCTTCGATGATCCGTTTAATCGTTGTCGCCGCCTTCCTGTCAACGTAAAGGTATACCAATCAGAATCCCATGTAGAATTCCTCCGAGTACATGATGTCAACGAAGGTCAACGACCCCTATCAACAATTTGACAAGCTCTCCTCCATCATTGACGAATTCGACCTTCCGGTTCTTCGTCGTCGCCTACCCTTCATAGTCCTGCCGAAAATCATCTCCTCGTGCCTTGTCTCGAAAATTCGACCGCGGCTTGCTTTCCAATCTATTACCCATGACCAGGCCAATTCCCTTGACCAAAGGATTGCTCACTACTTCTCCTTTCCCTTCCACTTTAACTCCTCGCTTTACGTTCCCCCGAATATCGTGGGTTTGGCTTCCCATGCATATCACGAATCGATCAAGTTCTCGCAGTAGAAGGCCTACTTCGTGACCTTAACTACCATCTTCCCGTCTTCCGTCTCATGACGAACATCACTCTTGAGGACTGGACATGCTCTATCAACAACTGTCGCGGGACGCAAGGTCCAACGAACATCTTGACGCGCATGTTAGGCGAAGGAACGTGCCGTTGAACATTCCACGTTCTTGCCATGTTCGTGCCATGTTCGACGGCACGTTCATTCACGGAACATGATGCATGATGTGCAGGTTCACCGGTAGTTGCGTCCCGTGTGTTCGTTCCCATTTGAAAGATAGTCAATCAACCACCGTTTATTCACTCGTCAGACCCATCGCTACCCTCCCATTTCCATCCGACACATTCATCGAGCTTCACCTTTCAATGCCAGGACCTTTATTCCTCACTAAACCATCTCCAACCTCAAGTCATTCAGGATCTTGAGGCTCGACGACTTGGCGTCGTGGTCGGAGGATCGTCTGTACCCCCTGTTCTTGTTTTGAAGCCGCCCGCCAGCGTGAGGACCCGAGGCAATGCTCAGATTTCACAACCCATGATGGCCACCGCTGAACGTTGAATAATGACCATCGCATCCGACGCTTCGACTTTACCTCCATCTCCACTCACCAATCAACAACGTTCCTCTTCCTTCTCTTCAGTCTCCCTGTCGCACACGCTTCTCTCATCTCTCGACGCCTTCAAACCCTCCGCCAATAACCAGCTGGCAGCCCATGATCTAACCTCCCCACGACTGCCTCCCCCCGCCTGCTCCTCATACATAGCAAACAACGTCGTAAACCACATCTCACATCGATTATCCAAAAACACATTCTCCGAAGAACACTTCAGGCCAGCATCGACCCTTCTTCTACCATTCTATGACTCCAAACTCCACATTAACAATTCCCGAGCTCGTGTTGCGATCGCTAAACGCCATGCACGCTGGATGCATCAAGTCGGCGGGTTGGATCTGGGCGGATTACAGACGGGAGATGTATCGGATCCATCATGGAAAACCTAACAATCTTCGCTCGATGGTTTTGCCAGAATTTATATCTACTGTACTGGATTCACGATAGTTTCATTCCCTCTTCCTTTTTCTTACGGTTTTCTCTATCTCATTAGTATATACAAAGAACTGGCGGGGCCTCTTATTACAGCAGTAGTTTACTTCGGCTATTCGATGTAGCGGAGTCGGTCAGTTGATCATGTTTTCATGTTTTCTAATGAACCTAACTGTAAAGTGGTGTTGCGGAAAGGAGCCGAGTCAATATAGGGTACAGGGTCCAAGCCCCCAAGTCGGAGGCGCGCGTCGGAGACAAACAAGTAAATATTCATAAAAAGCAACGGCGATTGTCGGGCGACACAAACAATCCGCTATTCAACCAAGGTTGAACTTCACGTGTGTCAGAGACGCGAAGCACGCACCTCGAGCCATATCTGAGATAGTACCACAGTACCAGGTGGACTTTCCGCAACAACACGCTGTGTGTAGTCTATCTATCCAGTAAAGCCAGATACCCGTCGTAAAGCCGCTCTTGCGCGGTATCAAAGTTGCTTGGAATTCTCCAGTACACTAATACATACAGGACTCGTTCTCGTTCTCCCTCAAATTAAACACCATGTTTTTTTTGTGACGCACGAGGGTGGGTAGGAAGGAGCCTGCCATTGGAAAAATTGTGATAGCTGAATACCCAGGAACTTCATCGTTGATAGATATACACGAGATCAGAATACTACTAAGGACATCTTGGATAGGAAGCCAGTTCGATAGATAGATGTCATAGTCCGTTTAAGCAATGAAAATGTCGGGCCTGAGAGCTTGAGCAGCCCCAATCACACGCACGACGGAGACGCTGACCAAGGGCCCAAAGGTCTCACGAGGCCAAGAACGAAGCACCGAAGATCTCTGTAGATTGACATGGTTTCTTTCGCTCAAGTTTGTGGCGTTGGAGGTCGCCTGACGAACGAAAGCGCCGGCCACACCTCTCGCACGGATAGGGCCTTTCCCCCGCGTGCGCTCGCCAATGATCTGTTGAGCAGACATTTGTGAGTACGGTGACTGCGAGAAATCAGACAATACAGCTTACAGATGGAGCTGTGTCGTGAGGTCAAAGTGGCGCTACATCCTCTGACCTTACATTCGTATTTGGCGTGCTTTTTACGACGAGTGGATGAGGCTTTAGTTGTTGCAGGGGAGCCAACCTTAGAGCGAAATTTGTCGTTGAAGGGAGGGATGACATCTCCAGCAGGGGCAGGATGGACTCTCTCATCCTGTCCGGGCTGAGCGCCTGTGTTGTGGTCTCCTGTCGTAACTTGTCCTTGTGGCCAATATGGTCCATAGCTTGGGCTATCGTGGTGCCTATCATGATGGAGTGTCGGAAAAAGTTGAAGATATCCTCGTTCGGTGCTTGACGCGTGGTAGGACAAGTCCGACTGGCACCCATTCCCTATGTCTACAGGTCCGGGATCGGGACTTGAAAGAGCATCCTTCAATCTTGGGGAAACACCATCGATAGAATAGACATACCCAACACCCGAATAATACCTTCGGTGCCACGCCGACTGCGGACCACTGTGATGAGCACCACAGCAAGTGAGTTGAAGGTATCAAGTCTGATCCCAGAAGACGTAACATGACTTACAGGCGTGAAGGGTCCCGGTCATGGCCGTCCTGAGTCGGAGGATCGACTGGCACTGTTGCGACGCGAATCGGAGGAACGCCATGCATATTCCTAGATGCCCAGCCAAGGCTCGAGATGGGGTCACCGATATTCAATGAAGCCTGGTCCTGCCCACAGATCGATCTGTAAAATTGAAATGCTGTAATTTGCTGGTTTATAGGGTTGGCGGTCGACATGTAGTGCGTGCCCTGAGATCCGTCGTCTTCGCCTTCAGGCCGGAGATCGGGGCTTGATGTACCAACATGCGATTTAGGTCTCGGACACTTCATCTATAGAACGGACGTACCTAGTGCCAGTGGGTGGGAAAGGAGCCAATAAATCTGGTTGGCTACTCTCGTAAATCAAGGGTGAAAGGCGTAGAGGATTGAGATCGCTATGCTTGTTCCCGAACGGCGTGGATGGCCAGCATTGTGGCGGATATTGCCCATAGCTCGGGCCTTCACGATGAGGTGCTGTAAATCGCTGGTATCAGTGGTTCGTGGCCGACGCATGATAAGACGTGCCCTGGAATCCATTGCCCCCGCCGACAGACTCGAAATTGAGACCTGTGCCGTAGCTTGGAGTTGGTGGGTCGCTAGGATGTAGGTGAATTTGAGCCACACAATCTGAATCCAGACGACGAAAAATGGCCAACAGGTGTTGTGGATCGGAAGTCTCATAGTTGTTTTCAACTGACGCAGTAAGGTTTGAGGCAGGGTTGAGCACATTCACGTTCATTGCAGAAGCCTGGTTCTGCGACGAGCATTGACCATAGCCGGAGTTGACACAATGGGACGCTGAAGACTCCTGATGTTGTTGGTAGCTCGTCGTCGCGAAGTTCTGGAATCCTGCTTCTCCTGAACTAGAAGAATGGATAAAGAGATGAGTAACCACTTGAGCCGACGAAAAACGCGTTGCTAACTAGATTCTAGAGTCCCGAGGTCGACCGTTCATGCTGCGTTAGGGCTAGCCTGCGACCTCCAGTTGCCTTTACTTATAGAAGGCATTCTACCAGTCGATCACAGTTCGATGGATGTTGGCCACGGCCCACACGACAGGAGAAAAGCTCCGCTGTATCAGACTCAATTTCCGCGATTCGCTGTCAAGATGAGGTCAGAAAGTGGGCTGTGAAATGGAGATAAGTTCCTCCAGTAAGCCTGGTCCGTTGTACCCCCAGATCCGAGATTAGACAAAGACTGTCGATCAACATTTTACTTCAGCCGGGCCCGGAAAATGAGTGTTCTCTGGGCGGGGATCACCAAAAGTCATCGATGTTGCCGACTTCCCGCGGACGATGCAACATGGGGTAAGGGAAGAAAACTTGAGTGAGAGCCAGTCGTCGCGAAAACACACACCGGAGATTAACCAAACGAACAGCATCGGAAGTCGCACCATCAATCCCGCTGCAGCTGTCTTTCCTGAACGGTGACGTAGATATGCCCAATGCGTTATGGACGTGTTTCTATAAGCGCTTGCCCGAATTCCGGAGGACATGTAAGAGGAAGTCCCTGGAGTTGATTGACCCATTGGGAGCTATCAAAGCACGAATGCATGGCCCCAACAGTACCCATGACCACCTGCGGACGGGCCCGCGTTGGCATGTACACTACATTAAGTACATACATATGTGGCGCAATGTACTTTCCATTAGAGCTTTAGCCTTGGTGAATTAGGGCAGCTCGGAAAAGTCCGAGAAGAGGTCTAGCCCCCTCGGAAAGGTCCGAAGTTTCGTTTCCATCTGCCTGGGAGCAATTTGCGAATATGCGGGCCCGGAATATACGGTCAAATGTATGAGGCCGGACCCCCACTTTTTCATCCGCCCAAATTTTCGAAAATCTCATCCGTTTTTGACCTCATACCTACCCGAGGTCTAATTTTCATCCGCCCTTAGTCTCAGACCCCAAAAATCCGAAAAAACCACCCCAAACAGCTTTTTTTTTCTCCACAGCTCGCTACTGGCGCGCTGCAGCACTATATAGTATATACAGCTATGTTGACGACACGAACAATATACAATCATGACTCTGACTCATGTACCTCCTCCGCAAGTTCTTTCTTTGAACTCAATGCTTCGATGGACTGCCAAACCGCCTCCCGTAATGATCTACTCTCTATTCTGAAGGCTACTACAGGTCACTGAGGTGATAGTGCAGGACGATTGACCAACGGAATGGTTCTGTTGTGGGACAGTGGACCCTCCCTGACCCCCAGAGGTTGTGCGTTTGGTTCGCTCCTGCACCAAACTTTTTCCTCCGCCTCACTGACCGGCCGAAAATCATCCGGACCCTGTCTCCCAAAGCGGATCATAGATTTTGTCAAAAAATTGAAAAAATCGTCCGTTTCATCCCTTACCTCAAGCCGAAATATCCAAATTTTCAACCGCCTGCGGCGCATACATGTGATGGATATGGGAAAGTGAGTCTCGGTCCCATCGTTCATCGCTTCCGAAGCTCATGACAGTTTTGACTCAGGAATGATTCAACCTCTTATTGATTATGACTTGTAATGATTGTATATGACTCGTAACTAACTCGCAAAATACTTAAATACTTCGAATATGTTCAGTAGAAAGCATCGAATTCATCCCTTTTAACTTACTACCTTCGAGTGAAGTGTAAGTGTCCGAACGACTAAGGTAGACCGCGAGCACGCTCACCTTAGCCGTTTCACCCTTTGATCAGCCGACTGCGGTTACGCTCGCTGATTACTAGGTAGAAGGCTTAGTTCTATTAGTCTATAGCTCGAATGCATCTTTCGTGATTGCCGCCCAGTATCGAAAGCCGTGTTCTTTCACAATACATCAGAGGGTATATTCTGGGGTCCTGCCCTACTCTACAGCTCGGTACCAGTGAGTACTCACGGTGACTTTCGGTCAGTTGTGGAACCGTGCACGCATGTAAGATTTTTTGATTGGGTCCGCGAAATGGCCCTGAGGATTCGGAGAAAACGACACGCCGCAATGTGGCATATTCGCAAATCGCTCCCAGGCAAATGGGAACGAAACTTCGGACCTTTCCGAGGGGGCTAGACCTCTTCTCGGACTTTTCCGAGCTGCCCTTCGGTTTGCTCGGAGAGCGCTTGCGAATATGGTTCAATATGCCCCAGTAGTACCGAGGAGTCCCGAGGGGAAAAACTCATTTTAGGAAGCCACTATCTCCCACTAAGTGGTGGTGCCGGTCCTCCTTCATCGCGACGCTCGCTCACCAAAATGTTCAGTAGTTGCCCGGTCTCCATTTCTTTTCTCGGCCTG
This sequence comes from Marasmius sp. AFHP31, assembly GCA_024721195.1. Lineage (NCBI taxonomy): Eukaryota > Fungi > Basidiomycota > Agaricomycetes > Agaricales > Marasmiaceae > Marasmius > Marasmius sp. AFHP31. The sequence continues at coordinate 25,762 of JANHQD010000109.1, forward strand.
ACACTCAGACGTGTTTGAGGTGCTCTGGCGCACGGCTGCCTCGAACCCATGACACAAGGGTCAGAAAACATACTTTTGACCTTCTTCAGGCTTCACTACCAACCGGCATAGTAGTATGGTTTTCCTCCAAGTCTCTACACAGCACGTTTTGTCCGGCACTGCGTCGGCCTTGGGTGGCCAGGTCGACATTTTCCAAACGAGAGTTTTCAAGAATTGATCCGACTCGCACAACCTCCCCCCTCTTTCAGGGGTCCTATGTAGCACTACAGGGTTTTGCATGATGCTTCGAAGGGAGGTCCCTCAAGAATCCCTGTTTGTTTGGCTCGAGACTCGATTAAGAAATCAGTTGTCCTAAAAGAAGTCCGGGCTTCGCCAATAGAAGTGACGGCAACAATAGCTCTATCGCTCTGTTTATGGACGCGAATCACAGATTGGGGGTGGCAAAACCCGCTGAGCTTTGCATCGTTCCCGCCCACAGGTCGCCCCCGGGTACCTCCAGGAATCTAATTGAGTCAACTGAATTGCGAGCCAGATACATAGCAGTGGTTGACCTCCGATACAGTAACACAAAGCGTAAGATGTTGGGACCAGGTCGCCGTGACTCAGATCGAATCGGATCGAATTTGGCGCGTGGTGGCCAGGGCATTATGAGCGAAGCAAACTCACTGCGGAACAAAGCACCAACTTACTCGACTTGCGAGATATCGGGCGATGTGTTTTCCGGAGGTGGATGACAGGCTCGATACTGGTTTGAGTTAATTTCTTTCCGCGGTCGCGGGTGAAAGCAGTGGCGATAATGGCTTTTCCTTCGCTGGTACTTATTCCCAATAAGAAATTTATTGAAGATTCCTGACGCCGACATGGTCCTCTTGACTGTCAGCCCCTACAGGGCCCAGGCGTCCATTTATTGGGCCTTAGCTTCGAGTACGATGGGCAGCAATGCAGGAAAGTAGTCATTACTTGAAAGCAACAGATTTGAAAAGGCAGAAACGTGCCCTAGGCTTTGCTATATCGCCATTCCACTGGTTGCCCTGCGTTTGAACCGTCCGTTTCACATACCTCGCCCGTTACCAGCAGCAAACGCTCCTCGAGCAAGCGAAGAGACATCCAGCTATGTTCGAGGTTGACATGCCCTTAACTGCTCGGGCGCTGGGTAGTTGCGAAGGTAAGGATAACGGCAGGCCAAAGGGTGTGTGTGTGAGACGTTCTGTAATCTGGATGGCCTTATCACCAATCGCGCCACATACTACGACGACCGATACTGCAGTGGAGCTACAAAGAAGAACTCAGTTATAGGCTCCTTGCGTGCAGGAAACCATACGACGTACAATTGCAGGATAATATGAACTGCGGTCGGGTGTCACCAGAGCATGAGGTAGTTGCCGTTGGCTGCTTTGTGGCCAGGGCAGTACGCATATAGGTGGAGTAGAGCGGTGAGATGGGACACAAATTAGCCATCGCTTGCGCCAGAACAGAGGATCCCTGAATCGCCGATATGTACCTCCCTTGAACGGCAAAAATCAGTAAAAGCCACAGCAAGGCCAGGACGAGAACTCACTGGGTAGCTAGCGATGCCCGCCGACAAAGGACTCGGACCATCATCAGCTCCTCGAGACCTCGCTCCAACAGGTATCATTCCACGCTACAAACCCAGAAAAGACGACTCAAGGAATGTTTTACACCTCTTCAAAACTGTTTTTTCACCGTCCCAAAAGTGGGAGTCTGAGCTAGGTCGGTCCCTTGTCCACGCGATGCCGCCCTGAGTTTTTTAGAGCTGAGAGTCCCATGGAACATGATGAATAAATGAACGTCCCTCGATATAGCAAACTATGGGAATGGACGAAATCGGGGCGTCGCGCTGGCTCGTAACGTATCGGGTTCGGGCTTTGGCTGGCTTATCGACATCTTGGTCCAATTTCAGTTTATGGGGGGTGGAATGGGGAGGGGATGAGTGACGGGAAGGTTTGAAGAGGTGAAAAAAAGCACCCGGGGTATGTACTGAAAATACTGTTTTTAGTCCTGTAATGGCATGGGCGTTCTTCCATTCTTTGATGTCCACGTCCGCTGTTGATCTTTGTCGCACTTGACACTGAAATCTAACTAAGGACAGGCGGCATGTGACTTACAGCAATCATATTCCTAGAAAGTTTTGCGGTTTTTCGTGGTCAGAATGTCTAACCAAATTTGGTAGTGCCACCATTGCCAGGCTCGAGTGGTGACCGGGGCAACCTTTAGTTTCTTCAGTCGCAACCACCTTGTTCAAGGATACCAGCGCGCGAAAAAGACACACAAGAGAATCAACGTGTGTATAGGGCCTGAAGCTATCACGCCGCCACGCGACATGGTTCACAAATTTCTGGGCATGTATCCATGATCGTAGCTCAAGTCTACCAAATCTGGTTAGACCGTGTTTGGCGTATAAACACGGATTCTGACCACGAAAAACCGCAAAACTTTCTAGGAATATTATGATTGCTGTAATTGTCTCGAAGGCAGAGAACGGGAGGACCACCAGAAAATGGGACTCCCTAATGTCCCGAGTCGTTCAGCGTAACAGCCGTTTGAAGACCATTATTGGCTGGCTAATCCCCACAGACCATCTGCCCGGATGGATTCCCTCGAATATTCTCCGTTGGCTGTGTGACAGATATATCGGCATATGTCAGATAGATGATGGTAACTCCCATGTATTTTAGTGCGCACTTTACATCAACACTGCATATACCGTCTATCACACTCGCGGCTCGCCCTCTCTCACCTCCCGTCCATCTTGTCTCCTTCTATTCAAGTTTTCCTACGGGTCTCGGGGGCGACGCCAATCAGGCTCTTGCGGAAGGTCTAAGCATAGCAGAATCAGATGAAGTTGAGTGAGGTATAAAGGACATACGAACGGCAAAGTCACTGGGGGCATTCTAGGGGCGGACGACAAACTGATTGAACAACTTGAAGAGGAAAAACCTTACCTTGGAGTAGAAAACACTCTGTCCTCGTACAAAATGCTGCAACGAAAGCTCAGGAGTCCAGTAGGGTATGGGTTGCCGGGAACGCAAACCAACACACCTTAGCCTATGGCGACCAAAACTTGGTTCGACTTCCAAGAAGCCTTGACTAGGCCGCTTGTACGTTCATTCGGGCGTCGGGTCTTCAGCTCAAAGACACAATGACTTCTGTCGGCCACGAGACACCCTGTTAGCACGATATAAAGACTATTGGAAAGCTAGAGCCAAGATATTGGACCGCAAAGCGTACCGGTTCAAGGTTGAGCCCATTCGTCCAACCTGTCCGGTTTGTCTTCTGCATGACCTTGCCATAGCCCACATCTGATGCCTATGCAATCTGACCGCGCCATCGTGATTTGCAACTGCTTGCAGGACGGTGCCAGGTGAAGGAAAGTCGGAATGACGAAGACTTCGCCGTTACAGCTAGGAACGAAATGGCCATCTGAAAAAGGCTTTGTGAGGTGGTCGTAATCTTGTGCGCAGACCTTCAGTGCCGCTTGACACTCTTTGAGAGACTTAAGAGAGGTGTAAAAGGCGAACCGATCGACAAAGGATCTCAAAGAAATTCGGTGGAACAAGGACTTTGGACGGCAGATCATGAGGAGACTTCCCAGTACCCGGTCACATCAGAGAGTAGACCTCTACTCGACGTCAACGTCGTCAGTTTGGCTCCTTATACAAGTGTGCCACTTTGACGATAGCAGAGCGGGAGGAAGGGAAAACCGGTGAACAATTTTCAACCCTGCGGCGGTTGTTGTGGGCTATTTGTATGCTGACAATTTCGGCGACGCGTCCTCTTTACCTCGACCTACCACCTTAATCTTCAAAGAGAAAATGCCAAAGACTACGAGTAAGTACCCAGAAGATATCGCTCTATGTGCTCTATACTGATTCAAGTCTGTCAGGAGTTTCTCCTTCCAACGCTGGTACCAATGCAAGGGCCCTCAGAAGACCAGCGTCTGTTTCCATCAAGGAGGAAGACGAGATCATACCTCTGGAGGACTTGGAATACAGCCAAAAGCAACACGATGAAGAGGACCTGTAAGACTCAATTATTCTCTTCCACTGCATGTCTTTATCTGTTGAATCAGTGCATCCGATATGAGCAAGTTTCTCCGAGAATTCCGTCGTATGCAGTCTAGCACGCATGAAGAAAAATGGGCAGCATATTCATCATACATTTGATTAGAGCGCCAGACGAAGAAGTCGACCATGGTCAACACTGCTTTCGAGAACCAGAAAAAAGCTCTGTACGCTGCCTCACGTAAGCGTGCTCAAGAAGTCAGTCGGAATGGGATACAGTATATGTTCGTCTTCTTTTCTAATTCTCATTCTCCGTGTACTCAGTCAGCGACAGAGAGAATCTCAGGACGTCTCTACTCGACCTGAGGAAGCACGAAAGATCGTACGAGCGATGTGTCAGCGACGTCATTCCTCTTTGGCACGATCAAGACGTTTGCATTATCCTTGCTCGACAACTTAGAACCTACTAACTCACCGGCACCTTCATATATGCGCTTAGGCTGTAATCAACAAGCTTCTAGAATCGTACGATAACCCCCTCGATAATCTGTTCCCTCATCGCGCAGCAATGTTTGCGGCTTCTGACCAAATGAGTACGTCTACAATATCACCTCTCATCAATATTTCGGACGAAGCCCTGACACTTGTCAGTCAAAGGGAACCCAGAAAGACGCGAGAAAGCCCTCAAGAGTTTCTTGTCTAAAGCCCACGAGCAACTCGAGGAGCGTCGCAAGCAAGAGATGGTCAGCTTTGTATGATCTCCCTCTAGAGCTCGCTGACCGTGCTTGCGTCTTTTGTAGGCCGCCACTGACGCTTCATGTCTGATCAAACACTACAAGGCACTTCTACGCCGTTGAACCTTATGCTCGCACTGCTCTGCTTCGAACGAGTTCTCGCTGCTCTCATGGTTCTCAGTCTGCTTGCTAACACCCTCCGTTTCCCCTTGTGTTGACTGCTCTTTGTGGTTCGACAAGATTTGTAAATGTAACATGTACAGTTTAATCCCGCAGAATTCAGCATTCTCACCACCCTCTTAACCACTGCTCGAAAGCAATGCCCGCTAAAAGCCAACCGGCGTATCGCCCAGCCTTCGAGACTGACGTGATTCACTTTCTTCAACGCCTCTCTCGGATCTCCGCAACGTGCATTGAACCATGCATGCCCTATCTTGTCCGTCGTGTCTGCACCTGATACTCAACATGACAGTAAGTTCGGCGAGCAGATGTCAACATCATTGAGGTCGCGTTTAGTCATCGTGGTCATCCCCTCGCAATCCCCTCGCAATCTTGGCGATTCACCGCCACCACACAACTTCAAATTAAATCGCCATTATTGTGCACTACATATGCAAGTTGAGTGCCGAGTCCTGATAGGTTCCCTGGCAAGTTCTCTTGACCATGACCATACTCAGGTCCTCAAGCGCGGTGGCGCAATATCCATCGAGCCCTCAACGATATGGTGATCTTTCACGTGTTGGGCTTCTTCGGAACTTCGAACTGAGTCTTGCGAAATGAACTTCGACGATGAGTTACAGTGATACGGGGGAAAAGTGCGACGATCCCGGAGCTGTGCAGTATCAGTTCTTCGAATCCGTATGTGAGTTCCACCATTCTGTAGCTTTCGTCGTCTGACTATGCACAGCAGGTATAAAGGTTTCATGATCTCGCCGAAAGCGGCGCTGCTATTATCGACACACTTTGAACCACATGGAACTATAGTCTTGGCTCGCTCGTAGCTCAAGTGTCAACATGGAACACTTCGCTCTCATCCTCTTCGACCGCACAGCGAATGAGTTTCCCAAGGTTATGGCCAAGGTAAAGCATTGCCCTGAACACCCTGTTATAAAGGAGGAGGCGAATTGGAGAAACCCTGGCGCTTTCGTTCTTGCCTAAGTCCTGACCTCTCCCGGTTTCACCATGAGACTTCAATCCTTCCTTGCCTTGCTCGCTGTCGCACTTCCCCTCGTACAGAGTGCACCTATATCTCATGACGAAATCGTCGCCAACTCGGCTAAGGGTCTCCGCCTCCTGGAGCTCGAGGAAGGTGCTGACCCGGTCTGGGTGACGGAAGCGGAGAAGGATTCTCTGATCATCGAAGACAAGGGATTCGTATGTTGTCTCAATCTCTCTTTCTTGTGACTCGCGACTCAACTCCGTTCATTAGTTCGACGTGACGGAAACCTACGAAGCATGGCAGAACCTGCCCTCCGCGAAGGCTGCGGAAGGTTCTTTCGCTACATGTACGTCGATGCGCTGTTCTTCACGACTTGTCCCGCCTATGTCTCAGAATACTCATGTGATGGGCTGTAGACCCCGACCCCTCCCGCCAGACACAAATCAAGGCCATCATCAATACCCTCTCTATTGACAATTTGAGAACTAATCTCAACTCCTTGACGGCCTACAACAACCGACGCTACGACCAGGCCACCGGTACAGAAGCCAGCAAATGGATCGCCGATAAAGTGAAATCAGTACGGCCTTCTCATCGATTCCCACACGAGTCACCTTAACTTGAGCTTCGTTCAAACAGATCGCAGGTACTCGCTCGGACATTACCGTCAGCCAATTCTCGCACAGCTTCCAACAACCCAGTGTCATTGCCAAAATCGCAGGGACCTCCGCTTCGTCCCCCATCACCATTTTCGGTGCTCATCTCGACTCGATCAACTCGGCTTCTCGAACCGGTAGGGCGCCTGGTGCGGACGACGATGGATCTGGGACTGTGAGTTTGATTGAAACGTTCCGTGCTCTCGTCGCGTCTGGCTTCAAACCTTCAACTCCCCTTGAGTTCCATTGGTACGCTGGTGAGGAAGGCGGTCTGTTGGGATCTCAGGCTATCGCGGCGAGCTACAAGAACGCCGGCCGTCAGGTGAAGGCTATGATTCAACTTGACATGGTCGCCTAGTGAGTTTATAAAACTGCTCGTTCTCTCGTTTCATCCTTCTACGAGAGCTAATGATCCCCCATGCTAGCTTTAAACCCGGCACGAAAGAAGTCATCTCGCTCAATAATGACTTCTCGGACAGCGGTTTGAACGCTTGGCTAGTCAAGGTTGCCAGGGCATACTCCGCGATCCCCGCTGAGCTTACTCGGACTGTGAGTACCTCGTTGAATGCCAGTGTGCATCGATGCTGACCGACCATCCGGATTCGCAGTGTGGGTACGGTTGCTCCGACCATGCCAGCTGGTACAGGGCAGGATATCCTACCGCTTTCCCCTTCGAGGCTGCCGATGGGAACTACAACCCCTACATTCACACAACAAGCGATACCACCTCCGTCAACGGGTTCTCCTGGACGCATGCCCTAGAGTTTGTGAAGCTCGCGGTTGGCGCGGCGTATGAGTTAACAGCTTAGATGCGGTTCGAAGAAACGGAATGGAATACCGTGTACAGTATCATATACTAAGGATACCCTTATTCGAACAACTTCGTTTGAACATTGATTTCAGTCGCGGCGAAGTCGAGAGAGGAGCGTTAAGTGACCTGATTTACAACAAGCGACATGCGTATGGCAAGAATCGGCACTCCCGTGATTACTACTTCTCAACGACGACGACCCACCGATCCAGCAGCCTACTGGCATGTAATCCAGCCTCCCAGACCAACATCATCCTGTGCTCTCTCCAGCACCTTTCTCCACGACGTTCAGTGAATCGTGTCCTCAAATCTTTGTTTTCCACCAAACTCCACTCCAACTCGTATAAGCTTATCGCATGTCGGTCCGCAGCGTTGGTCGCTGTCACAATCCTGAGACCAGGTACACGATTCAGACAAGAAACGATCTGATCAAGCGATATTGAGAGCGGTGTAGCGGATTTACCGGCGGAGATAAAGGGAATAGCACAGAAGAGATGGCTTTCAGACATGAAGCGAATTCGGGGGTTTCGAACCGTGAATACAATCCTTGCGCGGGTTCCAAAAGGTAAACTGGTTGTGAACTTGGATACTGTGTCTTCGATATCTGGTTGAGGGACATCGTCCAGGAAGAGCGTTTGTTCGCCTTGGGGCTTGCTTCCGATTCCTAGAGACGCATATAGCTAAGTGAAGTTTCCGGGAATCATTGAATGTAGTACAAAGGCACCTTTGTTTTCCATTTTCCTGGCATCGGCGTACGATGAAAGAGCCCATTTCATGGTCCGCATTTTCAATCCAGATCCTACGCGCAAGGATATCTTACACTTGTCCTTGACGACAAGCTGATTTCGAAAGATAGCCTGCAAATCGACCGGGTCACGAAGTTCGAGCGAGCCCGAAGCTATTCCCTCTAGTAGATCCGCGACATCCACGACGATACCATCTTGCGTAAACGAAACGAGTCGAGCATCTTGCTTTGACGATTGTGTGGGAACGACGAAAGCTGTCAAAAATGGAAGTCTTGAGTCCCGAGAGGAAGTGCATTTGAGAGGTCGAGCTCTGCCTCTAGAGAGTGCGAGGAAAATAAAGAGAGCAAAGGTGAGCACGCAGAGGCAGAGAATTCGGAGGTCGCTTGAGAAAGGGACATGTCTGAGAGCTCCAGAACTTGAGAGTCTCAGCGTAGTGAGTCGAATGCCCCGTGCGAGTAAACGAAGTTGAGGATAGTAATGATCATATGAGATTACTGAGTGCTTTGCTTCAGAAAGAACTTTTGAGGCCAGATGTGCAAAATCGTGCGGTGGATGGGACATGGTGGGTGATGGTCAGTGCGAGATGCGTACAACTCTTCCAATTTAGGAAATGGGGCGCTAAGTCACCCACGTGGCTTTTACTCCGAAAAAATTGCAAGCGC
>JANHQD010000110.1:0-112545 GCA_024721195.1 Marasmius sp. AFHP31
TTGCGCTGATTCGAACAGGAATGAACACGCTGAGGTAAGTAACGGGTTCCCAGCGCACCTTTCTAAAACAGACCATCATAGTGTTTGCATTCAAAAATCAGAGGGCGCTGATGAGATCGAGTTGTGAACGTGTATGCAGAACGCGGTATAACGTAGTCGGAGGTGATGTGTGGCGTTGGTGTGGCGTGCGGTCAAAAGCAGTTTGTCACATGTCACATATCACGGATAAATCATACCAATTATAGTAATTATCATGTGATCTCAGGGCCCCTAAGTTCGAAGAACTTCAAGAAGTTGAAACTGTTCGAGTTGCTTGACCAAGGTCACGATTAGGCGAGAAACTGCTCGGTCTAGCACGGTACATCTCTCGAAGCAACATCTCCCACAGCAAATGGATGGCGAACAATGCAAATTTGATTTGTACAAAGATCTGAATAATCACTATGAACTCCAAAGTCATTACTGCGCGTTCTTCAAATTGTCGGCGTCCGGTAGTCTCGTGTAACCAGACTGACGATATCTACGTGACGACTTCGATGTACGTAGATATGTAGTCTGGTATCAAGGTGGGCGTTCTATAGGGCCAGCCTTAATTACCTAATGCTGTGTAGGCGGATCGGGCGGGCCAGGTCGGTCCACGACGGTCCGACAAGAATTTTTTTCAGCTCGCTCATTGTCTGCAATGAGTTCTGACTATCGCACGAAATTTGTGTGATTTATTGCTATTATGACTGATGCGTAGACCGGTTTTACACTTTAGCCCTCGAGGATTATCTACACTGTCAGATTGTCAGACCTGCCTGTACAAATTTCGGAGAGAGCCCGCCAAACAAATTCACGCTGTGGCGTTTCGGTACAAGGGTAGGAGCTCGATGAAGAACTTCTGGGGGGATTGGAGTAATGTCGTGAGACAGAATCAAAGGGAAAACTTCTCGAGTCAAGGAACCGCGCTGTGTAGGCCAAGTCTCGGTGTAGGCAATGAACATCCTAGGCATACACGGTAATTCTCAGCTCTGGAGTCGTTATAATGCGCAACAATACACCGTGTCGCCCAAATACATCATAATTATCATCCTAGTAGCTCGTTAAACCGGAAGATGGGGTTCGTGTGTCTTATCATTGGTGGGGTTGACATCGACATTGGGGAACCATCTTTTTGGTTGTCGAGGGTATATTTGACATATAGTACACCCTGGAGGAGTCTTTAAGAGTGTATATGGGCACAATTCGAGGAATATGAGAGTTAGTAGCAAGATTTGTACGGGGTATTGCGTGCGAAATGAGAAATAGAGGGGACAGGTCGTGGGAGAACCCTTAATTACATAATCAAGTCCTGGCCCTATAGAACCCCCGACATTGCCATAAGACTAGGCGTCCGGACCTCCTACCATCTTTTGAGTTTTCCCCACGTACAGGACTACTTGTGATACCGTTCACACGCACGCAGGATCTCCAGTTACTACCAGCTGTCTTAACATACTTCCCCGTTCATTAGTATCTCCGTCAACAAACGCGGATATAAAATGCTGATTGAAGCTCACCTGAGCTTGCGAGAGAAAGTCGATTTCCCTGACCTACGAGCTCTCTTCCTGAATGACGGCTCGGTTGAAGACATGACATGAGAGAGCTGCTGGTAGCACGAGGCAAGCCAGTCCAAAGAGGACCAAAGCCGGTCGGCGGCGGTCTGATTGCGAATCGTGATGAAGGTATTTTCACACGAGCTGCTGTTCCGAGGCCTCTAGCCTCATTGCTGATTTGTCTCTACAAACTACTACAGCCCGCTCCATTCCGTGGTATCTTTCTGCTCGACAACTAATTTAGAGACAGCTTCGATCTTCTCGCACGAGCTTCCCACAAGTACAGCGTACTCTCCTGCCTCGACTTTCCATACTCCTTTGCCGACCTCCTTTTCAGAGTGCGCATACGCATACCAATACGCCAAAGCCCATCGATCCAGATGAACCTCGACAGTGCGAGATTCACCAGGTTGGAGATTCTTGACCTTGCTGAACCCGCGAAGTTGTAGTCGAGGGTGTGTGATAGCGCTGTCATTAGGATGAGAGATATAGACTTGAACCACCTCTGATCCTGGTACTGAGCCAATGTTGGTTATAGTGACCGAGACAGTTGCGTTGAACTCTAATTTAGTGGAAGATTTGGTGACGGACAGGTCGGAGAAAGAGAACGTTGTATATGACAATCCATGTCTGCAATGAAGAGCACAAGAGATCGAGGTCAGCAATACAGATGAAGGAATGAAGAGTAATGCACGCACCCAAAGTAGAACGCAGGCTCAATATTCTTACCCTGGAACCACTTGTACCCAACAAACAGGTCCTCCCTATACTCGATTTTCCCTCGCTCGCTTTTCATGTTCGGGTAGGCAGGGATGTCCTCCAGCACCTTCGGCAGTGTCAATGATAACTTGCCACTCGGGTTGATTTTCCCTGTCAAGATATCCGCGATTGCGTTTCCAGATTCATTTCCAAGGTACCATGCCTGAAGGATCGCCGCTACGCCTGGGTGGTTGGGGTCGTAGGCGTAAGGCATGGCGGTTGCAGAGCCCTTTCAAGTCGAAATGTCGGATAATAAGCCTAACACCCAATGGAACTACGAAGCGCGTGCCTACCGCTTGATTGACGATCACCGTCCGTTTATTGGCCTTTGCGATCCTCCTGATAACTTCCTGTTGCAAGCCCGGAAGCTCCATATCAGGTCGGTCGAATCCCTCGCTCTCCCATTCCGCGTTGAGCCCGCCGACATAAACGACGACATCGGAATCAGCGGCGAGCTTCTGAGCCGCTTGAATCGCCAGTTCGGGGTCGATTTTTTCACAACCTCCTAGGCACTAAGGAAGAGGGGAAACCTCGCCAATCAACAACGGGTTGTTATTTCAGATTGGGAGACTCACCACTCCGATCATTAACGATGGCTGACTGCCCAAGTCCTTCACCTCCGGCCTGATATTAGTGTACTCCACGCACACTTCATAGCCCTTGTCAGCTTCCACCTTCATCGTGTTCTTCTCCTCCATAGACCCTTGTCCGTAGAAGAAGCTACCTGGACGTTGATGTGTCCAGTTGTCGATCAGAAGCTCTCCATCCACGTATAGCCGTGCCTTGCCAGCTACAGCGAGTCCGAATTCGAATTCCATCGATTTGGGGAGTTTCAAGGTTCCAGTGAGTTTGAGGGTAAACGTCGAGGAGAGACCAGCGGGTAAGAAGTCGTTCAACCGCACTCGGGTGTCTCGGAGGACGATTTCAGCGAGAGGAGTAGAGGATGTTGTACCATCGGAGAGGGTGTTGTAGAACGAGCAGAGCCAGCCGGGTTGGCCTGATGCTGTAGTGAGGTATTGTTCAAGAGTCGGGAGGTATTTGTATGCTGCAGACAGAAGAGACTCTACTTCAGGAAGGACTCGACAGCATAACGAACAATGTCCACTCACCGTAACACCCGACCTCGTATCCAACCTCGATGCCTTCCTCCTCTAGCGCCTGCACGATACCCTCATACGGCGTAACAACATAACTAGGCTTCAGTGCTGCACTCCCTCCTCCCGAGATGACCCTCTCCTTCGCATTTGGTCCTACGATTGCAACTTTCTTGTACTTTCCCTTATTGATCGGCAGTACGCTATCCTCGTTCTTTAACAGCACAATGGCATCGGCGGCAATCTTCCTACACAACTCCCTCGCCTTGTGCGCTTCGGGGGAGTCAGCCGGTGTCGTACGTTCCTCGCCGTCACCCCAGACGACTTCTTGGTTAAGTTTCGCTTGTTGTTGTATGAATTTAAGTAACTGGGTTACCCGGGTGTTGAGGGAGTTAGGCCCACGAACGGAGAGTTTTTGGGATTTCAAAGCCCTATAAACGAGAGGGTTCGTGCGGCATACGGGTGTACCAGGCATTTCGAGGTCGAGGCCGCCGATGATGGACTCGGCGGTGCTGTATGTTCCGTGCCTATGTATCAGAAGCGATGAGAAACGGGAATTTAGCTTCGTAAGTCCATGTGAAGAGGTTTGACGCACCAGTCACTCATAACGATTCCATCGAATTTCCATTCGTCTCTAAGGACACCTTGGAGGAGCTCATAACTCTCAGAGCAGTGAACACCGCGCAAACGACCGTAACTATTGATTGATGACCGATGAGCATACCTGCAACAATTACTCGCCGTGTTCGAAGAAGACATACGAAGTCATGTAAGCCCAGGGCTTTGCATCTCTTTGAGCGATCATGAATCTGCAGAATGTAGATCATCAGTAAGGAGACTACGTGACAAAGAGAAAAGAGACCTACGGGTAGAGATACACTTCCCTCAATGCCCTATCCGAAAGCACCGACTCTGCACCAGTCCTCTCGTGTTCCTGGTCGTTGCATACAAAGTGTTTGATCGCTATCAATAATATAATCTCAATCATCTATTCGTAGCAGACGAGAGCAGAAAGCACTTACTAGCAGAAACCCCAGTACTTTGCACTCCATTCACGTACGCTGCAGCCAACGTCCCCGAAAGATACGGATCCTCCGAGAAACTCTCGAACGCCCTCCCTCCAATCGGGTTGCGTTGCAGATTGCACGTCGGCGCGAGAAGAATCACAGATGATTTCACCTTCGTTTCTTGCCCGAGGAGGATGCCCGCATCGTGGATAAGTTCAGGATCGAAGGTCGATGCCATTGCTGTCGCGCAAGGTAGACACTGGGCAGGAATCGGAGCCAGTTGGGAAGAGCCTCTCACACCGTTGGGACCATCACTCATCCGGATTGAAGGGACACCGAACCGTTCGATAGGTTGTGTGTTCCACCAATTCGGAGCACCGAGCAAGGAGATCTTCTCGTCGAGGTTGAGATCATTGACGAGCGTGGGGATGTCTGCGTTGAGAAAATCTTCCTTGTGTTTATCACTGTTCCGCGCCATGATAAGAGTGTCCGGATGCAAGAGAAGGGAGAAGAGATGCCGGGAAATAGAACTGAGTGCGACGGGACATGGTCGTCCAGGTGTGAGTTGTATATAAGCGCGGAGTCCGGGCCGCGGGGAAACTTCGGTATTTGAATCTGGCAAACAAACGCCCACAGGAGGCCATAGGTTTTCTTCTGGTCAAGCTCCCAAGCGAGTGAGCGGCTACATGGCCACTCATATAGCAGTCTCGAGGGAAGGCTCAAGTGTGGAGCCACCCTTCTTCAACTGTCTGACAAACGCAGACAGTTTTTCCGTTGAACCACTTCCGAAAGGCAATATTTTGAATGTGAAGAAGCCCCGTGGGGAGGGTTCAGCCAAGAGAAGGAGATGAAGGGTCCCTCCAGTCCTATGACCTCCACTCACATAGATCGGCTCTATATACTGCCTATTCACTTGTGTTTCGTCGTCCCCATACAACTAAGTGCCTGTCCAAACCCGCTCATTCCACCAAGGTCATCGTCTTCTCTTCCGATTGCCCTCATCAACGTCCATATCATACATCTCATGCTCACGTTTTCGACTGTGGCTCCCGCTGCCAAGAGTCGCATTCTCGTCTGTATCCTGTTCCATGTCGACATCGAGATCCTTGTTCTCTTCTGGAATGATGGGACCGGACCACACGTTCAGTTTCGCATCTTCCCCTCCAGTCACGAGGATATTATTCTGCAATGATTGAGGATTAGAAGCTTGTTATGTCGGCGCTTCAGAGATTCCTCAAAGATTCCTTACCTCGTCATCCCAGAGCAGCGACCTCACGATTCCCTCATGTCCGTGCGTCCACAACTTTTCGAGTGTCCATGACCATGGTTTGGGGCCCTGAGGTTTGGGTACACCGAGGTAATCATTTGTCACTTGTGCAATATCACCTCTACGAGCAGAAGCAACGATTGAGTTACGCGTAAAAAAGGACAGCAGAGACACAACTTACTCGTTCGAGCCCATGAACATGGTCAGCCCACCCTCTTTACCACCATAACAAGTTATCATATAATCCGTAACCCATGTCCGACTCTGCGTATGCACAGATGGTGCACGTAAATCCAGAGATTGTAGGGGGTCCAGCTACACGAAAACAGCTATCAGATTTCGCCCCCACGGCAGAGTGAGACCAACGCGACACACCTCGGCACTCCAAGTACTGAACGTTTCCATATCACTCGATCCCCATATCCTCTCCCCGACCCAGCCAACCTGAGCGACACTGCACCCCCAATTCCCAACGTGCATACCCGCCTCTTCTTCGTCATCTTCTTCAGCATTTGACGTGCTAATCAACCCATCCGCCGAGGCTGATAGCAGCAGAGGCGACGGGGACGCAGAACTTTGGAAGTGTAATGCAGTAATGTCGTCCGAGTGGGTCGAGCTGTGTGTTCGAATGGGCGTGGTGGGCTTGCGAGGATCCCAGTAAAGAATCAGCGCGTCCTCGCCTTGGAGTGCTGTGCCACCTGCAACCAACATTCCATTGGGAGAAACGTCAAAAGAGAGAATGGGCCGGTTCTGTGATAAATTCGAGACTAGGGAGGATCTAATGAGTTGTTCAGCCCGATGGACGTAAGGTGATTATCTCGAAAACAGGAAAATAGTAGAAAAACAGCGAAGCTCGGAATCGGTAAACTCACACTGCAGGTTGCCTTCTCTCAACGAGTTCGACCTCTCATCCCACACCTTGATCACTCCATCTTTTCCACCGGACATTAGCAACGGTCGTTCCGTCTGCTCTCCGATGGCTTTCACCCTCTTCAATGATGTACATCCACCACGATGAGTTTCCCACTTTCTCAACGATTTTAAAGTAGTCTTGTCGAACAACTGTATCGTATCTGAATCGGAGGTCGATGAAGTCGAAGCGGCGTAGCCCCCCGGTAACGAGGCCAGATGATGTATGTAAGTATTTGCTTCGAGCTTTATCCACTGCTTTGGCCGGGAGGTTTCCGTGAGATTGGGTGATTCGACGAGTCGAGGTTGGGCCATCGTTGTTGTGTAAAAGATTTTTTTCATCGAGCGGCCCGAGGGACGTACAGTATTTCGTTAACAGATAAGATACTATTCAGATAAGATAGCGGATTCTACAGCTTCAGATTACTTCACTTTCCCGGACCCCATACTGTAACTCCGCGCTCACGTTCCCTCTTGACTTCCATCCACCATGTCCGATAATCCGGTAGAACCAACCAAGACCACGACTGCCTCTGCACCTGTTACAGAGGCACCTGCGCAGGCAGAAACCGGGCCGCAGGAAGTGAAGAAGGAGCAGGACAATGTTCAGGCAGCTGTACCTCCACCGCCGGAACCAGGTGCTGCGCCTGTGCCGACCGCGACGACTGCGACCGGAACCACTGCTGCTGCTACCGCGTCTCCTACTGAGGCACCTGCTACTACCACAGCACCACCAGCAGCTACAACAGTACCAACAGCCACGACAGCACCGACAGAACCGACCACGGTAGCAGAACCTACCTCGAGTGCGAGCAAACCAGCCGAAGCCGCCGCGGCGACGGTAACAGAGAAGGAGAAAGAGATGACCGAGCTCAAGAAAGAGGAACCCAAGAAGGAAGAACCTAAGAAGGAGGAAACCAAGAAAGAGGCCGAACCAGTCGAACCTCAAAACCCTCTCACCGAACGATTCACTCAAGCAGAATGGACAGCACTCAAAGAATTTCGGGTGAGTTGGAGGCTCGTCCATATTCAATGTGACGACTAATATACAACTTCTCCTTACAGAAACAACTCCCAGACATCTTCGCAAAGGCTTACAGAGATTCTGAGAAGCCCGACGCGAAAACCAGTCCGATTACCATGTGGGGTGTCACCATCGACCCCAAGAATCCACTGAACGCAAAGACGAGCGTGGTTTTGATGAAATTCTTGAGGGCTAGGTGCGCTCGCGTTTCTTTCAATCACGCAAAACCGACTCACGCGTCGTTAGGAATTTGAACCCTACTGCAGCCCACGAAATGCTCGTCGCCACCCTCCGCTGGCGAGACGAATTCAACGTGGAGGCCGCGTGTAAGGAGGAGTTCCCGAAGGATATCTTTGGTAAGCTTGGGCATATCTACGGGAAGGATAAAGAGGGCCGGCCTGTTGTGTATAACGTGTATGGAGGGGGCCAAGATATTAAGGCTATCTTCAGCGATGTCGACAGGTTCTTACGGTGAGTACACCATCAGGACCCAGAGTCTTATCAAGGCGAATGGAGGACTTGAGATGTTGACCCCGACTTTCCTTCATCTAGATGGCGCGTGGCGTTCATGGAGAAAGGTCTCGAGCTCCTCGATTTCGAGACCGTGGACCAACAGATTCAGGTACACGGTAAGTCTTATCGCATTTTTACTTCCATCCGTCGATATTCTCTAATTGCCTGCGTCCCACACAGACTACGAGGGAGTCTCCATGACATCTCGGGATGCCAACTCAAAGAATGCTGCCTCTCAAGCTTCCAGCATCTTCGGTTCGCACTACCCAGAATTGTTGTACAAGAAATTCTTCATCAACGTGCCCTCTTACTTATCGTGGATCTTCTGGCTCTTCAAGCCGATCCTGCCGGCTGCTACGTTGGCGAAGATGTCGGTTGTCGGGTCAGGCAGCTATAGCATTGGGAAGGCGTTGCTACCGTTCGTTAGTGCAGAGGACTTGCCGAAGAAGTACGGAGGCAAGGCGGAAGGGTTTTGAAGCCGGCTTTTTGTACGATGATTACGAATGTTCTGTGTCAATACCAACCTGAAGGATGCAGGATTGGACTTTTTGTTTGATTGTCAACGACATATATCTGTACCTGATACTACTAGTGTCTACTCACCGTATAGTGTGTTCGCTGCACCACTTGTGTACCGCTGTATCAGGATATTTACGATCTCCGCTCACCCCTTATTTTGAATACAACATCTGCGAGATTAGGAAGTTCGCTGCCTGGCGCCGGGGTCCAACCACCCGCTGCGGATTGTCTAGAACAACCGGGGGGGATCTCTGACACACACCCGGACTGTACCCGGAATACAAGATGCCAGCTGGCACGTTGATAAGTGATGGCAGAGATGCAAGCAGTAAAGCACTTGTTATATGTACGTAGCATGTCCGCACTTGATACCGTTAGAAGTATCAGGAAGTACGCGTGTACACTCTATTTACCACAACCCATAAGAAAAAGCAGAAAAAAGCACACGAAAGCAAAATTGCAATCCATCGCAACACAATAAAATAAATATCCCAAAGTGACGTGAAGGAGAGGCATCAAAAGCGTGAAATCAGAGCGTCTCGATGACAATAAAATCGCGCTTATCCGCATCATCCAGGGTCCCCGGTCCACCGCTCAAGAATGAGTTGAACCAGCTGGCACCTGAATTCGAATGACCGTGTACTGTAGAACCACCGGCTTCCGAAGGTTGAGTTTGAACACCGAAATCCAAATGCGGCCTCCCGGTACGTGCAGCCATCTTATGGGCAATGAGATGACAGACCATCACAAAGCCGATTACAAAGAGGAGTAGTGCCGTTCTTGCTCTGACCGAGAATGTAGAGGACGAAAAGGATGAGAGTCGTTCACGAATGGTAGGTTTGGGCGGTGGCGCGAGGAATGCAATGGAGAAGTGGCGTTCATCTGAAGGTGAGGATGGTGTGACGATGATTGCTGGTAGAGGAGATTTTTCGGTTATGAGTGGGAGAGAGAGGTCTGTTCACAAAGGGCTTGAGTTCCAGGTCGATAATATTGGAAATTGGACGTGTTAACGTACCTAGAGGAGCGGGTATGAGGGTATAGTCTAGTCGCTGAGGTAGACGGTGGAGACGGGGGCGGGGTGCACCTAGCACAACACGTCAGCTGAAAGCAACCTCGGAGGTGCAGATTGCCGTACCAGGTCGAGCCATTGATGATATAAAATTCAAACTAACTGTGCACAAAAAGCGAAGAGTCGTCTGTTGACCGGTCTCAACTAAGAGCTAGACAACTTGAAGCGTTCAAGATTTAGTGCCGTGTGGGCGATGTAGTAAAGAATGCAGGTGTTAAAGAGCGTGAAAGGTTAGAGAGAAGCGGCGAAGAGACGACTGTTAGGTCGAGCAACAGCGACGATGAGGAGAAAGGTAAAGGAAAAACAAGGAAACTAAGAGCGCTGAGAAAATAGAACCCTCATATGTCATCATTTATCAGGCACGTGTATGCCCATATGGGTCCACGGCAGGGCCGGCAACCGCAACGACCGATCCCTTCAATTCAAGCTTTACTGCTCAAAGATGACATGCATCTCAACCATCCGGGCCCGACGTCTACCACTGTAAAGTACTTGAGAGGACTTAGTCCTTTCGAAAAATATTACGGGTGCCAGCAGAGAAACGCCCTGAAGCAGGTGGAGCATGTCAAACTTACAGGCACGGTTAGGACATATAGTTGTGTTGCATCAGATCTCCAAGGCCCGTTGCCCGACGCGGGCAACCACATATCGACTGAATTAGCTTGCTCAGAGCTTGTTGATCAGGAGTTTCAGGAGCCGCTAGGAGTCTCCTCACACTCTGCAGGATAATCTGACGAAGCAACCCCTTCACCACAGGAGACAGAGACTTGCCCAACTCTCCATCAATTTGAATTGGACCCCCTCTGACGCACTGCTAACCCCTCGCGAATCGGGAACACAAGTAGGACTTTGACCAAGTAACGACTTCGGGTACACTGTACAGAGAAATAAATATGGAACAATAAAAATACCGTGAACGATCTACCAGCGACCGACTAGCCCATGAAACAACATACAACATGAAGTGAGTATCATACAAAGAAACATTCCGTCGTACATCAGTTCGTACCAATCATCATCATGCAGTCTAAAGGGGTATCATCGTGCAAAAAAAAGAAGGGGAAAAGAATCACAGCGTCGTCACGAGCAATAGGACTGACAGCACCATCAACATCACGGTCGAGGTCTGGCCTCGCACCGTAATACCTGCGTTACTGGTCGCCGCAAGCTTCGCTTCGCCCGTCCAGAAGGCGTCCCACGCAGCCTTCGTAGCTGTCGGGAACACATAGGTACCTTGGGTAACCCCCGGTCCAGTGAAAGCTTCGGGACCACCAGGTAGAATGTCGGACTCGAGGAATCTCGGGTCCTCTCCGCCTACCACAGTACCATCTGGTTGTACGAGGCCAGTCTGGTTTGAGCCAAAGAGGAACTCGCGAATGAATGTCAGAGACTACGGAGCATAAGAATGAGTGAGTGAATAAGCTCTGTCCAATCGCTAAAAATAGGCGACGCACCTGAGCGGGACGGGATGCAGGGACAAGGTGGCTAGCTCCGTCAAATAACGCGTACGTCCAACCGCGCTCTTGGTGAATGATCCCGGCAAATTTTCCTTCGTCGTCGTACCAGGGTGTGGCAGGTCTCTTGGTAAAACCTTGAATCCCTCCGAAGGTTGTGTTCTAGAACCGACGTTAGCACTCAGTATGTTTTTGTTCCGGAAGCTGACATACCTGGATGGCAACTACGAAAGGAACATGAATAAGCGACAATGTCAACACAATAAAGACACACGTACGCTCAGTCCCAAAATGAGCAATCAAAGCATCGTTGTTGCCGGAGTACAACACTATCGCGACATCTTTTGCTGTCGCATTCGTGGCTAACTCGGTAAGGAATGCCATAGGCCTGTTCATGATTCGTTAGTACTCGAATCAGAATATGTAGAACGGGGAAAGACGTACTCGACACCTGATGAGGAAAGAAAACAGTGATCAGAAAGCAGAGACAAGAATAGCTTTTCACCGGTACATACTGGGATCATTCGCTACAAGTTTCACCGTAAGTTTCATTCGAGAGATCAGAAGCAATGTCAGGACAAACTCACTGCCTTTGTCGCCAAAGGGGAACTCAAAGCCAAGGGCCCAATCCTTGTTTGTCGGAGCATGGATAGCAGCGCGTGTACGGGGATCTGGCAATAACGAAGGCATATCAGCTACGCATTTGACTGTAAGATATCGGGAGATGATTGACCGTTCATCCACGCTGTGGCTTCCATGGGTGCAAACGGACTGAGTGCGCTTTGAGCATCGTAAACCTAGAAATTTATCATCTCAACACAATTGTTGGTGGCGGTGGACAACTGGGCCATACGTCAAACAATCCCTCGGCTACGTAGAAGATAGCCGTCAGCTCGCCACTCGAAAGAAGAAAAAATAGAGGAGCTTACTCCAGGGGTAGGTGAAATTCATCGCATAGTCCATATACTCCTCCAGAATGATGCATCCATACTAGAACATGGCAATCAGCGACGTGGTGAACCCAGCAAGCTGTAGCGACATACCCAAGGATCGATCGTCCCGTTGACTCTTCCAGACAGGTCTCGTTTGGAGTTCAACCACTCCCGTTTGGCGTTCTCAATCTCGCGCTTGATGATCCTGCTTCCACTCCTCCTTGCAGCCATTTCTTCTGAACGTTCGGCAATTTTGGCATTGAGCAGAGTTTTGAAGGATTTGGCGCTTTGCGCTTGTCCCGCAAGCCATGGGATCTCTCGAGCAGTGGGCAATACGAGAGGGATGCTGGGGAAGTGACCGTTTTGGGGGTATGTTAGGTTAAGATCATATCCACACAAGTGAGATCTAGAAACGAAGTCGATCACTGATCGGCCGGTGACCTACGACCGAATGACTCACTGTTCTTTGAAGTACTTGTAGACCTCGACATCATAGTCAATCAGTTGAGGGAAAGTCTCTATCACTTTGATCTAAAGAGAGATCAGATCAAAACGAATATGCTGCAGGAAGGTATGACTTACGCTCGGAACGAACTCGAAGACCTGTTCGGATGTTATCGAGCCGTCTCCGATAGCAATTTTACCAATCTTGACGGGGGGGTTCGACATGCCGAAGTAGGCCTTCATGATATACGGCTGGAAGGGACGTGAATCAAGGGATCGTACAACAACTTGGTAAGCTTACAATGTAGGCACCAGCGTAACTTTCGCCGGTAAGGTACAATGGTCTACCAGCAAGGTTGGGGAATACTTTGACGAGATTGCCCAGGAATCCCATCTGAAGCAATATTAGCAGGTTTCGGGGAGTTAGACAAAAAGACGTACGAAGTCTTCTCCGATTTGATCTTGGTCGGCCACTGATTAAATTGACTTTAGTGAGGCTCATTACTACGAGGGAACAGCGATAGCCTTACCATAGCCATTTGCATCTGCCGTCGAATAGCCAGTTCCCCTTTTGAAGACAGTGAATACAGAGACACAAGGAGAATGGAGATTCCATACACAGGCTGATCTATCCAGAAATAATCTGCGATTTGATGCCAGCTGTGTTTATTCTCAGAAGCATTGAGGTCTTCACCAATGCGAATTGGCCCGTTCTAGAAGGTTATGTTTCAAGTCGCGTCCAACGTTGTATGCGAAGAGGGGCAAACCTCAAATAAGAAACCAGCCATGCTTGATGACCCTGGTCTATGAGACAGGTCGAGGAAGTAAGGAATACGCGCTGCAGAATGAGGAAAACATATACACACCCTCCATTCAACCATATTCCCCAAGGTGCTGAACTATCGCCCTGCGGACCAGCCGGAGATGTCAACGAGCCCTGCGTCTTTTCGACTCCCCAGAAGAACAGTGTGTTGTTTGGATGCCCTGCGCGATCCACGGGTATGTTTCCGGCGAAATTCCGGTTCAGTGGGAATGTGATGTTTGGGAGCGGCTGAGTAACTTCAAAATCTGAGGATTCCATGAGCAAACGAGGATCACGGCGGTATACAGGTGAAAACGGCGCGTACAACTTTGCCATTCTGGGCCGAGGGGAACCTTTGGTAGGTTGGGGTATTCGTGGGGGGACGAGCTTGGCAATTGTGCAGCACCAGCTATACAGACAGCTTGCGTGAAAAGAAAGATGGTGAAGAGCTGCATTGACATCGTCACCGTCGTTAAAAGAGGAACCGGGAAGGGAAAGTGAGGGGGAGGTGAGGTACATAGTAACGAGCTCGGTGATTCTTATATATGTTGGCGAACAATTAGAACGGCTCGAGAGCGTGAAGATCGAGGTCAGTTCCTGGGAGTGCCTGTTGCCCAGCTGTCGCCTCGCCAGAGGACAATTAGAACTGGCACTACGCTTCAGGAAATGCGTGGCCGGCTGCGATCCTTATTGTCTTTTTTTGTCGGGATCAATGACTATAGCTCGGCGAGAACCCCAGTATGCCCGTATCGAGAGACTTGGTTCATGGTCGATATGATGGCATTGAGGAGCCGGGACTTAAGAAACATTCATTGAAAAAAGATTGGCACTGACAGGATCCAAAGGAGGAGGGACAGAAATTTGAAATGGCTGTGACAATGCTGTGACCTGACGTGACAGCCTGTGACGCGTGAAGTACGATGCTTTGACCAGGGGCCCTTGCTTTGACCGGTCCCGACCGTGACGCACCTTCGCATCGACCCCTCCCTATTCTCAACTTATTTCTTCATCTTCATGATTGTAATCTACCAATATTAATGTGCTCTGATCCACTCAGTACAATGGGTAAAGCTTCGGAAGGTACGGTGGGAACCTTTTGCTGTGAGTCAACTCAATCGGTCTCGTTGCAGAATCACGTCAACTTGAATTCAATGAATGTGTCGATACGGTCCTTTCAATTCAAGGGCATACTCGGCCAAAGGAGATGGCCGCCGTTTTGGCTGGGAGTACACATTGAGCAACTTGACTGTTCCATCTTCCTCCACGATGGCAGAAGGCATGTACTTGTTCAAGATCCTGCGCCCTTTGGCTTGCCAGCAACACTCAGCTGATCCCGGTTTTTAGCCTCTACCCAAGATTTTGCTGATACCTTGTCGAGTGGTATTCAGGATATAGCGGCTCTCCTTCCTCTGCTAGGCACAGACCAATGTGAGGAGCATGTTGGTTCCGCACTCGATGTGGGGTTTCTCTATGCCGCGGCAACTACTCTCTCAATCTTCGGTAGTCTGGGAATTGTCAAAGCGTCGTTCGCCACCCTTTTAGCAACCATCTCGCGCCCCTTTCGCGGTGCACGCTGGCTTAGCGATGCCGGGTTTACCACATCCGGGAAAGTCTCTTCCCTCGTCACCATTGTGAAGGGGACAACCGAATATGGTGCTGAGGCCAACTTCCGCGATCTTTTGGTTGACAAACATATCGGTGACCCTGAGCTCGTGTCTAGTATCGAGTGGACAGGATGGAGGACTCCGTTTGCAGAAAGTGTGAGTGATTATGCCTACATACATTTACCTGTCCTTCCTGACTAATGGTGTTACTTCTTAGACATTCCTCGCGCGCGTTCTTACCTGGAATGTGATGCTAGTATTGACATCTGCACTGGGGTCGCTCATAAGCTTGACCCCTTATTTCTATCTCATCAGTCCTCAATGGGACGATCCCCTTGCCTGGTTATTTCCGGCTTTCCGAGCATTTGGCTCATTCTTATGCGTGGTGTTTGTTCAGCTTGCTCTCCAGCTTCGAATCCGTCACATCGTTCGCTCCCGGCTGCTGATCATGAAGTATCGGAAACGAAATCCTCATCACGACCGTCCCATGTCCAGCCGATATCTCGAGGACGACCTCAAAGCCTGTTATCCAGCGATGGATGCACGTTCCTACTTGTTGGGCCTTCCGCCCAAACATCGTATATCAGATACCGAGGAAATGCCAGGACAAGCAGCCACTGAAACGGATAAGGAACGATGGAATGAAGCGGCTTCGTTAGTTGGTTTTGACTGGCCCCTTCTCATTTATCAGATTTTTATCGCTGCCGGCATGGCCATGACCGTAGCTGGCTATATCGGCTGCTTCAACCTCGTTGGGAAGTCGGACGCGCCCCACGGCCCTTATGTATGGGTTGGGCTGGAAACGTTTCTCTCACTCGTTCGGACTTCACTCTGGGGCTCTAATCCCTCCTGGGACGAGAGCGCTGGGTTGAAACTTTCACTGCAGCTCACAGTCAAGGAGATACCTCTTCCCTCCGTCGATGAAGGAGTTTCCAAGGGTCCAGATCAAAGCTCCCCTGTCCCTTATTTCCCGCTCATTACCACCCCCACTCAAATTCCATTCGTCGAGAATTTGACGCATACCCCGTCTTTTGAAGGAATGGCATTCATTGCGCATCCGGAAAGCGATTTCTTTGGCACCGCAACATCATACACTGGCCCTCTCAACCGCTTCAAAGCCGATGATATTTCTTCTCTTCTCTACGCCATCGTCGGGCTTGGCAAGTCCGAGAAAGCTCTGGCCACCGTCGTAGTTTTCGCTCATTCCCGTGCTTCTTGGTGTCTCATATTCAACGATGAGTATTCCTGGGCCGTCTCATCCACGTATAAGGTGCTTCCAAAAACCACTACCCTCCTTGTGACCCTTGGGAGTGTTATAAAGGAGGATAGCCTCACGCTATCCCGTGAAGTCTACGAAGCAGTTTGCAGTCATTCCCGGAGTATCGCTGCGCAGTTCTTTGGTCCACCTCAACCGACTCTGGTTTTGAAGTGGAATCTAAGTACCGACAGCACCCAGTTGGACATCCGCGCCAGCGACCAGAAGGTGGTCGGTACAATGACGCCGCACGACCAGGCATACGTCTCAACTATGCAGCTTTGGAAGCGCAAATCGGTCTTCATGACGGGGAGAGAAAATGCCGTTCGACAATACGTTGATTCCATCCCTTCGGACGAGAACGCTGTAGCACGAATCATGCACAGATTGTACCTCTACCTTCTGGAGACTGTAATATTGGAAATGGAGCTGTGTCGTAGAGATCACGAGTTTGCTAGTGCTCGAATGACCTTCGATGTTTCCCTCCCCCGGCGTCTTGCTCCCGAATGGATTCACGCGATGAACACACGAATGAATGTCGAGAAACGAGAGATAGAAGCTTTGTGTCCCAAAGCAGAAAGTCTGATGTGGAACTCGGTGTGGAAAAACTTACAGTCAGGTCTCGAGTTGTTGCGAGAGTCTGGGGATATCGATAAGTTGAAGTGGATGCTAGATCACATCAGGACTGTGCGAGAGCCACTTGAGCAGGTCCAAGCTCCCTTGGCCTCGTTTGGCGGCGCGTTAGGGAATAGGTCTATGCATTGGATTTGGGCACGATGTTCGGGTGCGTGGGCTTCCTCTGAAACGCCAGCCAACCGGGGAGCGTACGAACTCGAGTTTCACTTCACTCTTCTGAGACTGAAGACGCTGTTGACGCGAGGTTACGATGCTGTCCCAGTCGCGGGAGACGGATCGTTCGTTGACTCTACTCGTTTCTTCCAACCGTACCTGGTCCTTAGTGACTTCTCGGACTACCATATCAAGGGAATTCAACGGAGCAACGTATTATGCACGTTGCAGCTACGCCCGACCACCGTGAATGATCCCCATGCAAGAGAGTTCATTCGGCGATTGGCTTCTTTGCCAGATCCGATAGGGCAGCTGACAACTCTCGACATTACGGAGGTTGAACAATTTCCTGAACTACCACAAATTCTCAACGAGATACTCAAAAAACACCGCAATATCATATCTATCGCCTGTCCCCACTTGACTGAGGTGGAAATCGAGGAGATCCAAAGGCACCTATCCGAGAATCGCAAAGCCTGGACTACAAGCGCGGATCGTAGCGGATACTTCCAGCACCTCGTCGGGTTCGAGCCAGATGATCCATTCATGAACGACCAACTAGATGGAACTGCTACAGGACTATTCTCGATGGAGAGCCGATTTGTTGGTGAATCAACCAGCGCCCCTCAGAACACGATTACAGCGGATGGCCAGGACATATTTTTGCACGACGGTCGGGTCGAGTGCCTCGTATTGTTCCACGCTCCATCACCCGGCCGGGTTACCATAGAGTTGAACTGCGCTGCTCAACGACCTGAGAGTACTCTAACTTACAGTGCAAGTGGCGTCGAGGTTGTCAGCCGTTACAGGGCTGTTACGGAGGACGAATGGGAGCCCATCTCGACAGAACCGAGGCAACCTGGAGACGAGAGTCCTCTACAACTAGAGTTGGATGTCACGAAGCGTGGCAGCTACGAAGTCAGGATCCGGCTGTCGAAACCCTTTGACCCTGATGACTTCCTTCATGGTGATTATGTGAGGTTGAGGGGTCTTCCACTGGTCCGCTTCGAGAAAGGAAGGCAGCGTTGAAGGCGACAGGTCCCGGCAGTTAATGTCATTGTAGTGTAGTTCCCTTGCGCTTTGTCAATTGCTTTCGATTCCATTTGCTACGGCCAGCCTAATTTTCTTGATCGCCATCCGAGGTCAGCCGCTATGACTCTTCATCGTGAGACCTGGGGATATCCACTACAATGAGTGATCATGACGCAATACCGTTCTGAAATGTCGCTTCCCGAACGTGGTATGAGGCCGTTCACTCCCTTTAAAAAACATCGATTTGAAGGTGTATAACATACAATTCACGGGAGACCATCGAACTAGTTGACTGAGAGTTCCTGAAGGCTATTGAGCTCCATGAGCTTCACAATCATGCCTTCACCCACGCTATCTTTCCGTAAGGTGTAGTAGGAGAGTCCTGTTCAGGTGCTTTCCCCACATAGATGCCTAGCTCGGAAATCGAGTGACCGGAAATGCCGTCGACAGCTTCGAGAATCAAACGACTGGGACCTCCTGGAGTGGGATAGATCGAATGTAGTTCCCACTCAAAGTGAGTAGGAGAAAGTCTCTTCGGGGAATCGCCCACGACGTAGGTGATATCCTGAGCCAGGGCTTGCGCATTGGACGGGTTACAAGCTAGGCGAACGTGTGCAATTCCAAGGGCGGTAGAAGGATGCTCTATGTTCGAATGAGGCTCCATCGGGACCTGCAGCGAGTAAATCGGAACCTGCAGTGAGTAAATCCAAACCACCCACAAGAGAATGAAAGATGATAGGACACAAAACTCACTCTCAACAAGCGATCGGTCACATCCCCACAGAAGAAGGGCACGGCAGCAACCTTATCGGTGAGGGGGGAGGTCAGCAACCATTTGACCATCTGTCCGTCGGGCCTCTCCCTCCCTCCACGCGTCTCAGAAATGTAGATATCGTCACTTCCGTCTGAAGTTGCTCGACGGTTGATGATATCAGAGATCCTTTCCCCTTCTTTCTCTATACCATTACCCAAGAAGGCGTAGTCGATCCATCCGTGAGGCATGCCTGCCCATTTGTGACTCTCGCGCTTTAGACGTCCTGGAGAACCGGGCGGATACCACGATACGGGATGAATGAACGAGATTAGTTCCAAGTAGACGCCATCCGATAGCGCCTTCCCAAGCGATGAGAACAGGACGAATACACGGATTGAGGAATGTATACATACCACCTGAACGTTCTCTGTCAATCCGTCCGTGTGCTTTCCACCACGAACAACCCTATAAAGACGTTTCTATACCACTGAAAAAGAGGCGAGTTCAATGAATTCATACTTGAATCCCAGATCCTTGAACTGCTGGGCAGTTTGGTCCACAGATCCGGGAGGTGTAAGGTGTACGATATGGTCCAAAGTCTTCGTTGTCATCGTGAGTAGCAAAGAACGATCCGGCCGCGGGAGGGTCAGTTCGAGCTTTCAGAGCTGGGAAGAAAGCCTGCCCTACAGTTCGGAATCCCGGAAAGTCTAGAACTGGTAAGCGTAAGCGCCCAATGCTACTTCCGGCGCTCAATTTCCTGCTTTCTCATGATGCGAGTCGCCCGTCCGATCCTGGAAGGTCTGAATTTAGCGGCATCCAGATCCTGCAGGCGCAAAAGCTCCGACTGCTCCATGCGTATGCTCAGCTTCTCAACTTCTCGAACGAGATAGACCTTTTGGTACCGTACTCTGTTTTACCTGGCATTGCACCTGTTACTCCCTACATCCAGAGAAGTTGCTCGACAAGAAACGCGGGGGTTATAGTCCGCTGTCGCGTCAAAACATTAATACGGCACTTCTGCTACCGCTCCTCCCAGCGAGAATTTTCCATGACGGTCAATCAAAGCCGCCAGACGCACGAAACTGCTTCTCTTGGCTACACCCATGACTGATTGACGGGCGAAAATCGGCTGGATTACAAGAGCTGTCGGATTGCTGTTCTGGTCCTTGAGCGGTAGGAAAATGCTTAAAAGAGGGCCTGTCGTCTCAGGTCTCTACTCCCAAATCACTCGCCAAATCATAATGAAGACCCTCTCTCTCCTTTCTGCAGTCGTCCTCGCTGTCCTACCCTACCATGCCGTCGCCGACACTCTGGCATTCGACACCCACTACGACAATCGTGGTGGTAGTCTCACTGAGGTCGCATGCTCAGACGGAGCCAATGGACTCATCACTAAAGGCTTCACGACGTACGGCTCTCTCCCCAGCTTCCCCAACATCGGCGCTGCGGCGGCAGTGACCGGATGGAACTCCACAGGTTGTGGTACCTGCTGGGAAGTCACCTTTACCAACTCGACTGGTGCCAAAAAGAGCCTCAACATCACCGCCATCGACGTCGCTGGCCCAGGTACCTTTAACGTCGGCCAGACAGCCATGAACAACCTGATAGGCGGCAATGCCGCCCAAGTCGGGAGAGTGGCCGTCACTTCGAGGCAGGTGCCCTCTTCTGCGTGTGGCTTGTAAAGGTTGGCATCGTCATTTTTGACATGGAGAAGTCGAGAACTCAAATGTGTGAGATTTTTCTAGGTTTTCTTCGATCTTCGGAACAATAGCTTTCATGTTGGTCTCCTTGTATGGACTATAAAAGGACATTGAATGTACAGTACCCTCGATCGGAAAAGTGATTGGACTGTCAGGATACCAGCCGTTGATTATCTAGAGATTGAGTGTTGTGAATAAGTATACGGTGCAATCTCGAATGCAGGCTCGTTTAATTCAGGGGCTTGTCCCGAATCCAGCGCGTAATCAGGTCCTAATTATATGCACATCAGTCGGGCTCAGAGGAAGTCACTAGAACTAAAAACGTACCAAAGCGGCAGATGGCTGATCGTAGGGAACCATGTGGCTAGCAAGGTCATGTTAGAACCGTTTCATGTGCGCAGTGGGGTGAACCTTACCCAGCCTCATAGACCTCGACGAATGTGACGTTGCCAGCTGTGAAGCCGGCGCCACCAGCGCTTCGAACAGCACCTGCCTGTCGACCGCTTGGTTCGATCCAAGCAATAGATTTGGCCTTGGAGAATTCAGCTTTGAATTTGGAATCGAGTTCTTCGACCCAGCGTTGGTTGCCCTAAGACATGCCATTAGTGATCATGATTTATTTGAGCAGTAGTAGTGCGGTCTTACGATGAAGTTGCACATCATATCTAAGAAAAACACATGGCGTTAGGAAATTGTGAACGAGTCGAACGGACTTAGGCGTACCGGCATTTCCGGCGTAGACAAGCAGACGGACACCATCGTTGATCAGTTCAGGGAGTAAGAGTGCACTGTTGTGCATTCCGTCGCCTTGCAAAGTGAATGCCTTGTTGACCTCCATATTGCATGATTCGAAGGTCCTCTCAGGGTTGGCTCCCAGGGCAACCTTGTTCTTGACGTCGTTCATCCAGGTTTCGATCCAGCCCATTTGTTTGTAGCAGAGGTCTCCATCCTGGGAGCGGTCGCACTTCTTACGGGCGTCGTATGGGTTGAGCCCGGTCTCTACAGTGCGTGATTAAAAGGTTGGCTTCAGTTTTTCCCCCCCAATAGAATGAACGTACGCATAAGTGGACCCATGAGTTGGGAGTTGCAGTACACGAGTGCACCCGCACAGGAGAATCGGTTATTGAACCTGTAGCAGTAGTCGATGAGGCGCTGGCAGGTGGGAATCTTTGTCCTAAGAGCAGAGCATTGGGGACCCTCTGGGTCGGGATACACGGGATACGGGCCGTCGCATACATAGTCGGCTATCGAGGCATACTGAATCTTGGGGTCCGTCAATCCGTTCGCCAAGATGACTGAGGCGAGATTGATATGCTTCAAATGAGGGTTCGGAGCCAGTGCTAGTTGCTTGTTCTTCTCGTGGATCACCTTGGCGATGTTTGGGCCGTAGGTACCACCGTAACTCTCCGCTGCGAGATGGAATTGCTGGGAGGAATACTTGGGGAAACGGTTGAGGAACAGCTCTAGGAAAGCATGAACGTCCTGCCCCGCAACAGGGCTGGTGTTGACGGTGTCGCCGTCCTCATCGTACGAGTAGCCGACTTGAACTGGCTGGTCGAGGAAAATGATATTGGCGTGCTTGTTCCAGCTATATGGGTTGTAGGTAGTATTGCGACCCTCGTTTGCGATACTGCAAGGTCCCAGCTCAAAGAGAAGACCGGTCGATGAGCTACAACCGGGTCCTCCATTCAGCCAAAGGATCAAGGGAGCTGTCTCGGGTGATTCGCGTGCTTCAAAGAACCTATATTGAATGTGTGAATGCTCCGGAACATGGAAAGGAGGGTAGGTCGTACCAGAAGAAGAGATGTTTGGTCTCTGTGATATCAAAGTAACCTGAGTATTGCTTGACATCCGGGTCGCACAGCTTGGGTTCAGTGACTCGTAATTGCTGGTTGTCGAATGAGGGATGAGATACAAGTTCATCTAGGAGATGGGCAACCCAAGGTCAGTATTAGCCTCCAATCGTATTAGGTTACAATTCACGCACAAAGGAGTTCATTCTGCTTGATAAATTGCTTTCCATCATGATACCACTTTTCCAAGTCTGCCTTGCCCGCCAGAATGGACTTCTGCGCTTCATTCAAGTATTGGCTGGTTGTCGCTTTGACACGACCCCATTCAGAGCCTAGATTTCCGAGTACAACCTGACCAACAGGGCTCGGAGAAGCTTGCACGGTAGAGAGCAGGAGTAGAGGAAGAACAATGAGGGACCTCATGATAGTCGACTGGAAGTCGCGCAGCCAGTCCCGACTCGCAACCGTAACCCCGCATGCCCTTTATGGTAATTTCAGATAAGATAAGGCTATCGTGATAAGATTCTACTAGTACTCCTCTCTGTTCGCTGTCTCGTTTGACTCAGGACTGTCAGTATGTGAGGGTCCTACAGATGGGACTTCACGAGCACCGTCCAGGTTGCCGAGTTCTAGCTTGGCACCAACCAGTTGAAATTATTGATGTATTTGTACACTTCTACAATCTAGTTCATTACGCATCACGAACCAGTATTAATCACTTTCATCTCGTATCTTGTAGACTTATAGACTCACAAACGAGCCTTTCCCGAGTCCTCAGAGAACAGCTCATACATCTCCTTTGCAGCTTTCTCAATCTCTGACAGGAATCCCGCGTTTGGCATCTCCTTCCGCGACGTAATAGTATAGACAAGCTTGTCTAGAAAACGAAGGTGAGTTCAGTCCAACAGCACGAATAAGCCAAGCAGCGGGAGAAACCGACCATCGTATCCAGTCATGTAGGCGACCCCAAACCCGTTGGGAACCACCTCTCCCCATCCATAGACTCCGAACCATTTCGAGAATACCGCAGAGGTACTCAAGACCCAGTTCGAGGACCTGCCGACGACCGCATCCTTGAATATCTCTGGAACCTCCTCCCCTTCCTTGAGAACCTTTTTCAAGCCGACGAGGTGTCGATCAATGCCTTCTCCTTTCCCACAGTACTTCGCTCTCTCGATGTGCTTGTCCGTAGCCGCCTTGAGAAGCTTTTTACGTTCTTCACTTGACGCATCAGGTCGGTCCATACTGGCAACCCAAGAGTCCGATTCAGAGGATACGACCCTGATTGCCTCCGTGCGGCCCTTGAAGAACCGGCGAGTTGTAGCAGCCTCGTAGGTGCCTCCTTCGCGCTTATTCGTCAGCTGAGGAGCTCCTGCCTCGCCTGCATGCAAGTGATTAAGTAGCTCGATCTCCCCGAGTCCAAAAATCGCACTTACCAGATTCGGGCATCTTATTCAACAGCCTTCGATACGCCAACTGCACGATCATCTGCGCCCACGAGTCGGGCGAAACACCGAACTTTTTAATCGCTGCCTTGCCATACGGCGTCTCATACATCCCCAGCGTCTGGCTCCCCGCTAAATCCATCGCAGCCGTGTTCGCAGCTTCAATCGCTTTCGTAATAGTCGGGTTGACTTCCCAATCCAAGGGCTCCGGCTTGAGGGTGCCAGAACCCGTCGGTTCCGCTTCGAGTCCCTTGGCGACAACCCAATCGCACACCTCATCGCACAGCCGGACGGTGGGAGTCCCATCCATGACCGAATGCTCTCCCATGAGCCCGGCGCGGCCGTTATCAAACACGATAAACTGACATGGCTTGTCAACCCATCGGTTCTTAAGTTTTGACTCATCACTTGTCAACTCCCCATGCCACAAGTACCGGCTGAACGCAGGGTTGTCGGAGGGTTTGCCCGTGTCGAGACTGACCGTGAAAGCGGCGGATTGTATGGTATGGAGGATGGACGAGTTGTGTGATGATTCGGAGAGGGCAGCGTAGTCCTGTGAATTGATGAGACGTCAATTCGAAACCACGTTGAATGAGTGTTATCCCGAAACTCACTTTCGCCCAGACATCCCTGTTCGAGGCTGTCAGAACCCCGACACCGGGGTACTCTGTTCCATTATCAGAATCGTATATTTGTTGGATTTGTCTGTTCCCAACATATGTAGTCAGAGACTGAAATCGCATTCTGTGAGTGACTACACGCACCTCGATACTTCTTCCAGGCTCAATATCTTTCCCTCTTTTGCTGTCTGGACTTTCCAAGGCCTGTTCCGCCTAAACACGACAACGTGGGCATCTTTGGTGCCATCGTCTTTGGCATCCGCATAAGATATTGAGTAGTCGAGGCCATTTGCACCGGGAATCCGAACACAATCAAACATCCATCTTCCCAGATATCAGATATCATAGACTCAAGAGCGATCCTAGAAGCTCACCTATAAGTATCCATACAGAATGGCCCCTCCTTAGTCCCCTCCGGCTGAAGCTCTCCCCGCTTGAGAGACTGTCGGAACAACATCGTTCCGCGGATGAGCGCAGCTGCTAGATGTGCATTATCCTCAATCTTCGGTATCTTGTGAAATCCATAGTAGTAAGATACGTTCACAACCACCTTGACAAACAACTCAGCATTGCTTCTGCGACTGAAAGAAACCGGAACTCACCGAGTCTCTATACCCCAGATACCCACCGTCATCCCACCATTGCTCCAACCAATGGTCTTTGTCCTTTGCCCATTCTTTTAACCTCTCCTGCAACACAGGCCCCTGCGCCTCAGCAAACTGATCAACCTTCCTCTCGACCTCTTTCCACTCGTGTTCATCCCAAGCAATCGGTTGCAGACTTTCCTTCAGTCTCTTCAACGTATCCTGCAGCTCCGGTACAGGCAGCTTGGGCAGCGAACTCTGATGCTTATAAGTCACACCATTGGGATCGAGAGCCAATGGAGCTGCTGCCTTCCAATTCTCTGGACGCGAAGCATTGAGGGATGCGTGTCGAATCGGTGTGTTAAAGAGAGGCTTGAACGAGGGATGTGACGTGCGCAGGTGAGGGGCCACGGAGCGCGACATGCTGGTCCGAAGCAACATTGGGAAAAGAATGAAAAGGAAAGGGAATTTTATCAGCCGCTGGACCACTTTGGCGGGGAACCCTTAAGCCGGAAAGTGGAGGCGGGGGAACAGAGGAGGCGCATGTGATTCTCCTCCCAGTACTAATCAAGCGCTAGCACGGGCGCTACGACTACTTAGTGAGGGCTGCTCACGAAACTACGGCAGCAAAGTCCTGAAATGCCACACGAGATTTCATAACATTGCGAGAGCTCAAAACAAGATTTACAGTATGTCTACTTCCATTATACAGGTGGCAATGGCCCCACTCTTTTACTTCGGAATTTCAGGAGCACCGAGTGCGGGGGTGTAAGGAATCCTCTGGTAATGTCCCGCCATGGCCATCAAGAACGACGGCTTAGCTCCATCACCCTGTAAGTTTGCGAATAAGTGAACTGTATACACAGAAAGTCGCGAGGAATCTCTGCTTACAATCATAGTCAAGGGGAACCCGAGATCGAAGGGAACCTGACTCTCCAAAAATTCGATTTGCTTGTCGCTCAAGGTGATATCAAGCGCCTCGAGGTTTTGCTGGAGGTGCTCGACTTTACGTCCACCGATAATCGGGAAGACGTGGGTAGTCTTCTGCATGACATACGCAATGGCGACTGCATGGATGAGTGTAAGTTGTTGAAAATCGACAGCGTTCCAGGAACAAAGGGCACTGACCAGATGTGATGCTCTTCGCTCCGACTTCCTTCGCAACTTTCTCCAGCGCACGACTCATCTCCGCTTCTTTCTCAGTTCTTTGCCAAGGTCCCCTCAACTTTCGACCCTCTTCTCCTGTCTCCGCTCTACGTTGCTCCTCAGCGTCCGTCCTAAGCTTTCCGCCGGCAAGAACACCCCATGGACAGAGCGCCATACCGAATAATCGAGCCATCGGGATGATATCTCTCTCGAAGGATCGATCGAGAATGCTCCATTGCCCTTGGTACACCGAGAACGGCGTCTTCCCATTGTCGATAGCATACTGATTAGCTTGAGAGACAATCCAAGCCGGAGTGTCGGAGATGCCCTACGTTGGAGCGACAGATGAGTAAACTGCACTGAAAACACGATCGAGCAGGGGACCTACCAAGTACAGGACCTTGCCCGAAACGACGAGGTTGTGGAGTCCGTCCATGATTTCCTTGATCGAAGTGTCGTAATCCCACCAGTGAACATAGAGGAGGTCGATGTAGTCTGTGCGGAGCTTCTTCAAGCTCGCATTGACGCTGAGATGCATATTCTTCTTGTTGTTCCCTACATAATTGATTTTTTGTGTGATGTTGTTGTCGGCTTTTTTGTAATGTGTGGTGTACTATTGCAACAAGCATCAGCATAATCCAGTCATAGAAAGAGTTGACACGATACAAACTTTGGTAGCGATGAACAACTGGTCACGAATTCCACGCTTTTCAGCCCACTCTCCGATGAACTGTTCAGAGGTTTCTTCTTGACTGCACCGTCTACGTCAGCTACTTCTTCTCATCGTTACAAAAAGCTCAATGCACTCACTAGTTGCTGGCAGTGTCGATGAAGTTACCCCCCATGTCGAAATAAGCATCCAGCAACTTGAAGCTGGAGTCTTTGTCCATGGAGCCCATGAATTCTCCCCACTTGTCACCGATGCTCATCGCACCAAGGCATAGAGGGGAGACGTGTGCGCCTGCGCTCGTCGATAGGACGCGATATACACCGAGTTTGGTGGGGGGAGGAGGAGGAGGAGCTGCCCAAGACATGCTACTGGAGTGAGAGTAAGAGTGGTACGATGGAAAGAATTGATAGTGGGTAGTCTTCTCAAGGACAGGCTTTTATAGGACCCATGGTGTGAGATTATTGATAATCTGAGTCGGTTTGAGATGGAACATAATTCCCCCGTCAACGTCTACTTACTGGTAGGGTGACGCAGGACGCGGTACAGAACCGCGATCGCCAATATCCGATTACGTGATTATTCATGAACTTGGGCGCCAGAAGAGAGACGCTCGGGACTCAGCCGTGCTTTGTCGTCAACCACCATCACCCGGTCACGAATCGAAATGCACAGGTCGACTTTGGCGACGGAATCGTTCCGAAAGTAACGAGGTGGAGATAGGGTATACCGAGTCGCCGTGAAGCTGACAGAGCGGCTACACGCTTAAGGGACTTAGGATATGTATCCGGCTACTTGGTGAGTTCACAGAAAATTCGGATGGACTCTGGGGCTTTGTTAAACGAATCTCAGCCACCAAGGTTCTAATTACGAGCTTCAGTGGCAAAGGGCCATAGTACAGGCATTCTGAGCGGGATCATCACGGTTAGCGTCTGGCAGTGGTTGCAGCCAGCAGTCACGGATGCCCACCCCGCAACTTTATCGCCAACGGACATTCTTAATTTAGCGGAAGGCCCAGGCCTGTTACTCTAGCACCAGAGAAGCTTACAGGTGTTTAAACATTCGGAAATTATCCATTCTATCTAGATCCAAAGCCCCAGGAGCCCTAGGCCGCCGCTCAGCCTCATCCTCAGCCCTAACCTTCCCACTGGCGCCACCATATCACGGCAGTGCTTTGGCACGTTCCATTCTCTCTCTCTCGCTTCTTCCCTCGTGCCTTCGGTTGCGTCTGGCGCCTTCCACTTTCTATCGATCTTCTTTGAGCACTCCCATGATCCCGAACTGCGACTGATCTCTAGTTGTACACATGAGACCTTTCATATTCTACTTCCAAAGACAAGTATAACATGTCTTCCCACCGGTGTAATACTTGAAGTGTACATGACTCTCAATCATTTTTCAAATCTCTACCCCGCGCCATGTTACGTTCTGCGCTATCTATCTCCTTGACGGTCCTCGTTCTATGGGTACCCGCATCTCTCTGCATTCTTTTGGAGAAATTCGAAGACCTCGAGAGAGACGAGTTCGACTTCATCATAGTCGGAGGAGGAACTGCGGGTAACACGGTCGCTAATCGCCTGACAGAGAACCCAGACTACAATGTTCTCGTATTGGAAGCTGGAGGAACGTAGGTTAAGCTTTCACGCCGCCCCGCAGCCACTTCCTGACGTACTTCCAGAAATAAGGACGTTTTGCTTTCAATGGTTCCAGCATTCTGCAACTCCACCATAGGTAGCGAGATAGATTGGACCTATATTGCCCAAGGTGGACCGGCTGTTAACAACCGTGACATCGTAGTCCCGAGAGGGTTCATTCTAGGTGGAAGCAGCTCTATCAGTAAGCACTTTTCGTGTGTCGAAAGCCTCTCTCTAACACATTGCGTGTAGACTGTATGGTCTACACTCGCGGTAGCAGAGACGATTGGGACCGTTATGCCAATGTCACCGGCGATGATGGATGGTCTTGGGACAGTATCCAGCCTTACATCCTAAAAGTGAGGCTGATAATCCTCATTGCACGCCGCTACTTACGTCTGCTCAGAACGAGCGCTTTACTCCCCCGGTCGATGGGCACAATACAACAGGAGAATTTGACTCTGCTGTTCATGGTTTCGATGGAATCAATTCTGTCACTCTGTCTGGTTTCCGGCACCAGGTTGATACACGCATCATCCAAGCAAGCAAGTCGATGTCAAATGACTCAGATTATCGATTCTTCTTAGACATGAACTCTGGAGACCAGCTCGGCGTCGGTCAGTAGCCCTTACCTATGAGATGATATTTTTACTTAGGCTGACGATACGTACCTCCAGGATTCGGACAGTCAACTGTCTTCAACGGGACTCGAAGTAGCTCCGCGACATCTTATTTGGGCGACCAGTTCATCGACCGCCCCAACCTATTCGTCTTACTCCATGCCCATGTAACGCGCATCTTGCCCATAAATCCGGGCGAAGACATACTCTCTTTCAACAGTGTGGAATTCTCCCAAGATTTTGGTGGTGAGTCTATGTCCGGCCCGTTTGCATACAGTACGGATGAGTCTCACTTCAATAATCATATAGACACATTGCATGTTCTCAGTGCATCCAAGGAGCTCATCCTTTCCGCCGGGTCGATAGGTAGTCCTCAGATCTTGATGAACTCAGGGATCGGCGATGCAAACATCTTGGAGCCATTGGGAATCACGGCCTTGGTTCATTCACCGTCCGTGGGACGAAATCTATCGGAGCATCCTCTCATCGCAGTTCCCTGGATCGTCACTGCTAACGACACCCTAGCAGAGGCGACGAGGAACAAAACGCTTGCTGCAGAGCAGCTTCGGGAATGGAACGAGACGAGAATGGGCCCCTTGGCTGACAGTCCAGGGTTGGATTTAGGCTGGATACGACTACCCGATAATGCGTCGATTTTCGAGAGGTTCGAGGACCCATCGCCTGGCCCGAATACCGGGCATCTTGAAATACAGTTTGTCGTAAGTTGGTTTATGGGGCACTGTACCCGCATTGGGGATGTCTGACATCCGTTCAACAGAATGGAGGTACTATCAGTGCAGACCCGCTCCCTAACTCAGTTGGCTCTAACCCCGCCTTACTGTGCCCGACCTCCCGTAAGTTGTTATTGCACCCCAGTAGACCTTCGACCGGTCTCGATGACTAACTGGTAATTCATTCTAGGTGGATTCGTCATCCTCAACACTTCAAACCCGTTCGACTATCCCATCATCAACTTCAACTTCTTAGACTCTGAATTCGACCTTTTCGCACTCCGCGAAGGAATACGAAGCGTCCGCCAATTTATGACTTCCCCGACGTTCGATGGTTTTGTCTTATCTACCCCCGTGAATATGACGACCGACGAAGAACTTGATGAGTACATCAAAGCGAGGGTCGCAGGTGCGCTACACCCAGTCGGAACTGTGATGATGACTTCGAAGGGTTCGGATTGGGGTGTTGTGGATCCGGATTTAAGGGTTAAGGGTGTTGAAGGGTTGAGGGTGGTGGACTCGTCTATATTCGTGAGTTTTGAATCGTCCTTTGAGGTTCTTTGTTGATTTGACTGGTTTTGTGGTCGCTGTTTAAAGCCTTTCGTTCCAGCTGCCCATACACAAGCACCTACGTACATCGTCGCTGAGCGCGGGGCTGACCTGATTAAGGCTTTCTGGGCTTAACCTGACTTGTCGGTATACAGATTTCTGAAAATGGGATGTGACACCTAGTCTCCCTAGTCTCTCGCCTGTAGTATATTCCGTACCTCTCTCTTTCACCTCCCCCTTTACCCGTTCAGTCTTATTCGGTGCCTTTCACTTGCCATCAGTCTTCTTCCAGCTTCTTTGACTCCTCCCATGGTCCCGTACTGCGGCTGAACTATAGTTGACTGCAACTAATCACAAGACATTCCCCTCACTGTGACACTAGCGCGTTCATATTCTACTTCTCGAGACAAGTATAACCCTCTTCCCACTCGCCGGTGGATTACTTGGAGTGTATATATTTCTGAACACTCCAAGTCCAAATTCCAAATGTGCGCCATGCTACGTTCTGCCCTTTCCATTACTTTGACGATTCTCGTTTTGCTGGTGACCGCATCTCTCGGCGTTCTTGTAGAGAAATTCGACGATCTCGGGAGGAACGAGTTCGACTTCATCATAGTCGGAGGAGGAACCGCCGGCAACACAATCGCAAATCGCCTTACGGAGAACCCGGACCACAATGTTCTCGTGTTGGAGGCCGGTGGAACGTAGGTCAAGTTTTCACACTGTCCTCAACCATTTTCTGCCGTTCTACCAGGAACAAGGACATTCTGATTTCAATGGTCCCAGGACTCTGCAACTCTACTATAGGGAGCGAAATAGACTGGTACTACATTGCCCAAGGTGGACCGGTTGTAAACAGGGACATCGTAGTCCCGAGAGGGTTCGTTCTAGGCGGAAGCAGCTCTATCAGTAAGTGCTACCAGCTATCACTAGTGCCAGAGATTTTACTGACATGTCACTTACAGACTGTATGATCTATACTCGGGGCACCAGAGATGACTGGGACCGCTATGCCGACGTCACTGGCGATGAGGGATGGTCTTGGGACAGCATCCAGCCTTACATCCGAAAAGTGAGCACTGGCTAGATGCGAATCCCTCTACAGGACTCACTAACTATATTCAATCAGAATGAGCACTTCACTCCCCCAGTCGACGGGCACAATACAACGGGAGAATTCGATCTTGCTGTTCATGGATTCAACGGAATTAATTCTGTCACCCTGTCTGGTTTCCGACATCAGGTTAATACGCGCGTCATTCAAGCAAGCAAGTCGATGGCGAATGATTCGGACTATCGATTTATCTTGGACATGAATTCTGGGGATCATCTCGGCGTCGGTGAGTAGCCCTTACCTACGTGATGAAGGTTTCAGACTTACGATATGTACTCTTTAGGATTCGGACAGTCTACTGTCTTCAACGGGTCTAGGAGCAGCTCCGCAACATCCTATTTGGGCGAGCAGTTCATCAACCGTCCCAACCTCTCTGTCTTACTGCATGCTCATGTAACGCATATCTTGCCCATAAATCCGGGTGGAGACCTTCTCTCTTCCAAGAGTGTGGAATTCTCCCAAGATTTCGGGGGTGAGTCTACACCTTGTTCGTACAGCATGGTGAATCTAACCGCGACGAAGACACGGTTCATGTTCTCAATGCATCTAAAGAGGTCATTCTTTCTGCCGGATCGATAGCCAGTCCACAGATCCTTATGAACTCAGGGATCGGCGACACAAGCACCTTGGAGCCACTAGGAATCAAGACCTTGCTCCATTCACCGTCTGTGGGTCGAAATTTGTCGGAGCACGCTATCGTAGTGGTGCCCTGGGCGGTCACTGCGACCGACACCCAATCGGAGGCGATACGGAACAAAACACTCGCCGAAGAGCAGCTTCGACAATGGAACGAGACGAGGACGGGTCCCCTGGCTGATGGCCCGGGTTGGGATATAGGCTGGATACGGCTTTCCGATAATGCGTCGGTCTTTGAAAGGTTCAAAGACCCTTCGGCAGGCCCGAATACTGGGCACCTTGAAATGGAGTTTGTCGTAAGTTGTTCCGTGCACCGTGTGGACTCTATTTTGTCACGGGATTGAATGGTATATATTCGACAGAACGACGGGCACGGTGCAATCATCGAAGACCCACTACCCAACTTAGTTGGGTCCAACCCAATCTTAATGTGTCCTACTTCCCGTAAGTGATCATGAATACATTGAGTGTCCTTCGAGGCCTTTTGTTCTTTCCAAA
Organism: Marasmius sp. AFHP31; assembly: GCA_024721195.1. NCBI lineage: Eukaryota > Fungi > Basidiomycota > Agaricomycetes > Agaricales > Marasmiaceae > Marasmius > Marasmius sp. AFHP31. Next base: position 32,542 of record JANHQD010000110.1, read on the forward strand.
CGACTGACTGGTATTTCAAATCAGGTGGCCTCGTCACTCTCAACACCTCAAACCCATTCGATCACCCTATCATCAATTTCAACTTCTTAGATTCTGAATTCGACCTTTTTGCACTCCGTGAAGGAATACGGAGTGTCCGGCGATTTATGACTTCCCCGATGTTCGATGGTTTCATTGTATCCACTCCTGTGAATATGACGACCGACGAAGAACTCGAGGAGTATATCAAAGCAAAAGTCACAGGTGCATTACACCCAGTCGGGACTGTGATGATGACTGCGAAGGGTTCGGACTGGGGTGTCGTGGATCCTGATTTGAGGGTCAAGGGCGTTGAAGGGTTGAGGGTGGTAGATTCATCCATATTTGTGAGTTTGAGATTCTTCCTCTGATGGTGTAAGTCGATGGGATTCGCTGACTTGTTGTTTCAACTTGTTTGTGCTTCTGTGGTTCCCATTTGAAGCCGTTCGTTCCAGCTGCCCACACGCAGGCACCCACGTACATAGTCGCTGAGCGCGGTGCTGATTTGATCAAGGCTTCTTGGGCTCAGCGAGGCTAGCTTGATGTAACTTTTTCTGATACTAAGTGAGACCGCTCTTCCTTTCCTCTCTCTCCCACACACACCTCCCTCTTGCCCGCTCGGTGTTATTCGGCGGCCGCCTCTCTTGTCATCAGTCTTCTTCCAGCTTCTTTCAGTCCCCCCATGTTCAACTCGTACTGCGGTTGAACTCGAGTAGAACTGCGACTAATCACAAGACATCCCCCTCATGACATGGCGTGTTCGTGTTCTACTCCTGAGACAAGTATAACCACTCTTCCCACTCACCGATGGATTGCATGGGGTGTATATAACTGTGAACCCTACAAGTTCAAAATTCACACCGCGCCATGTTACGTTCTACTCTTTCTACCTTCCTCGCGTGTCTCGTGCTGCTGGTACCTGTGTCTGTTGGCATTCTTCTGGAGAAATTCGAGGATCTTGAGAGAGATGAGTTCGACTTCATTGTAGTCGGAGGAGGGACCGCCGGGAACACAATCGCAAATCGCCTCACGGAAAACCCAGACCACAACGTTCTCGTGTTGGAAGCTGGTGGATCGTAAGTCGAATTTTTACACTGTCTCTCGACCACTTCCTTGACGTATTGCTAGGAATAAGGATGTTTTGATTTCAATGGTCCCAGCTTTCTGTGGCGCTACGGTGGGTAGCGAAATAGACTGGGCCTACGTTGGCCAAGGTGGACCGGCTGTTGGGAACAGGGACATCCCAGTCCCGAGAGGGTTCATTCTAGGCGGAAGCAGCTCTATCAGTAAGCGCTACTTGCACATTGGCACCTGAAGTTTTGCTGACATGTCACTTATAGACTGTATGTTCTATACTCGTGGAACCAGAGATGACTGGGACCGCTATGCCGACGTCACTGGCGATGAGGGATGGTCTTGGGACAGCATTCAGCCTTACATCCGAAAAGTGAGCACCGGCGAGATACGATAATCCCCATGAGTACTGACTACGTTCAATTAGAATGAGCGCTTCACTCCCCCAGTCGATGGACACGATACAACAGGAGAATTTGATCCTGCTGTTCACAGTTTTAGCGGAATCAATTCTGTCACCCTGTCTGGTTTCCGGCACCAGGTTGATACACGCATCATTCAAGCAAGCAAGTCGATGGCGAACGACTCGGATTATCGATTCAATCTGGACATGAACTCTGGGGACCAGCTCGGCGTCGGTCAGTAGTTTTTACTGGGGGGGGGACGAAGCTTCCAGACTTACGAAATATGTTCTTCAGGATTCGGACAGTCTACCGTGTTCAACGGGACTAGGAGTAGCTCCGCAACATCTTATCTGGGCGAGCAGTTCATCATCCGTCCCAACCTATTCGTCTTATTGCATGCTCATGTAACACATATTTTGCCTACGAATCCGGGTGAAGACCTACTCTCGTTCAAAAGTGTAGAATTTTCCCAGGATTTCGGAGGTGAGTCTACGGCGCCCTGTCCGTACAGCACGGTGAATCTAACTGCGACGAAGACACGGTTCATGTTCTTAATGCATCCAAAGAGGTCATTCTTTCTGCCGGATCGATAGCCAGTCCACAGATCCTTATGAACTCAGGGATCGGCGATACGAACGTCTTGGAACCACTGGGAATCAAGACCCTGCTCCATTCCCCATCTGTGGGCCGAAATTTGTCGGAGCATGCTGTCATAGGAGTTCCCTGGGTGGTCACTGCGACCGACACCCAATCAGAGATAATAAGAAACAAAACACTCGCCGCAGAGCAGCTTCGACAATGGAACGAGACAAGAACGGGTCCCTTAGCCGACGGCCCGGGTTTGGATATAGGCTGGATACGACTTCCTGCTAATGCGTCGATTTTCGAAAGGTTCGACGACCCCTCGCCTGGTCCGAATACTGGGCATCTCGAAATGGTGTTCCTCGTAAGTTGTTGTTTCATATGATATATGGGCTGTATCCACCATGGGACTGACCGGTATTTGTTCGACAGAATGATGCTTTTGTCAATGAAGACCCACTACCCAACCTAGTTAGCTCTGGCCCGGCCTTACTGTGTGCTACTTCCCGTAAGTGGACATTGCGCACCAACCGACTTTCGGGTTCTTCCGCCCATATTCGACGACTGACTGGTATTTTGAATCAGGTGGCTTTGTTACCCTCAACACTTCAAACCCGTTCGACCACCCCATAATCAACTTCAATTTCTTAGACTCTGAATTCGACCTTTTCGCACTTCGCGAAGGAATACGAAGCGTCCGCCAATTTATGACTTCCCCGACATTCGATGGTTTCATTGTATCCACCCCTGTGAATATGACGACCGACGAGGAACTCGATGAGTATATTAAAGCAGGAGTCTCAGGTGCGCTGCACCCGGTCGGAACCGTAGTGATGACTTCGAAGGATTCGAATTGGGGTGTCTTGGATCCTGATTTGAGGGTCAAGGGTGTTGAAGGGTTGAGGGTGGTGGATTCGTCAATATTCGTGAGTTTGAATTTGGTGTTTGAGGTAGTTCGCTGATTTGACCCTGTTTGAAGCCGTTCGTTCCAGCTGCCCATACACAAGCACCTACGTACATAGTCGCTGAGCGCGGTGCTGATTTGATCAAGGCTTTCTGGGCCTGAGAGGGAAGAGACTGGTGTGTCGGTTGATGGGGCCGTGATTCCTCTTTCTTCTCTTGTAGTATACCGCGCATCTTTTCAGTACTGCGTGTACGTGGTTCCGGCTCCAAATTTAAAATGTAGCTCTTTGAGACTCCTGGCCCGGGCTCACGTAGCAGGATTCTCGGGGATGTGGGCGAAGGAGGAGTGAAATAGGATGGCAGAAGTCCGAATCTCGAGTGAATATGCTGGCGTGACACTGTAACTCAGAAGGCTACCGACGTTCATGGACATGCCGAGAGCCACATGTACGGTCAAAGCAGTTGTGGCATGTGTGCCAGGACCATTGTCTTCTTCGCCACATTCAGCAGACAATAAATGTCCAAACAAGGTAAAGGTGGAATGTCCAAGCGTAAATCGATCCTGGCACTATAAAGGCGGGGGCTCCGTGCAGGGCTTTGCAGAACAGAAAACTCCCCACGCAGAATTCGAACCAGCTCGAAAGCCGATCGCAAGAACAAAACCGAAACCAACAGCCACCCTTTCATCTAAGACCCTACGATACACCATGCGTTACCTTACACCCGTCATGTCCAAGTACTCCTCCCAGTCCCTTTCTCAAAGCCAGTCCGCACGTACACACGCCCGCGACTCTCGCCGCGAAGGCCTGGCCAAGATCCCAGAAGACAAGACTACCGAGGGCTCCGGCCCCGGAGGTGTCCTCGCCTCCGTCGTTTCCAGTCGCCGCCTTCGTGCACACGAAACCCCCGCCAATCCTCTGGCAGTCCAAAGCCCACCCAAAGCCCCCAGAAAGCGCCGAAACACGACCACCGCCATCTTGATGAAGGAATCGATCCCATTCGACTTCACCTCCTTCAGCGAGTGGTACGACACGCTAACTCTAGAAAAACGAAGAGCACTTATGGTCTCCATGATGGAGGTTTGCAAGGAACGAGATGCCGCTGGGGACGCGAACATGTCCGTCGACGTCGATCCTAGCGAGCTGGCCTTCCAATGGCGCGTCGAGGCCGATGACAACGAGTGCCTGGTCCTGCAGTTCAGTAAATGGTTCACATCCCTCGAGCCAAACCAGCAGGACAACACTTTGGCGTATTCGGCCTTGACCGACGGAGAGAAAGTCGACGATCTCCCCACCCAAAAGGAGGTGGAGGAGGACGAGAACAAGGAGAATAGGCAGGTCGTCAGGCCGTTCGTCAAGGAACCTAGCTTCGTTGAAGGGAGTTCCAGTCGCGATACCTCTCGAGACGCAGAGACGGATCCGAAGAGCATTGCAGCGAAAGGAAAGGGCAAGACCAAGCGCCTCACCCGCGAGGCTTCGTCTGAGTTGTTCAGCTGGGCACAGTCCTTCGTGCAGCAGAAACCCGCCACGCTTCCAAAGGTGCCTGTCGCGAAACCATCTCGCGCTCAGGTTATGGCCCCAATCGTCGAGGAAGATCAGGCTCCCATCATGGTGGCTTTTGAGCTACCCAAGCCACCCAAGCGAGGCTACAGGGCCAAGCTCACTCGTTCGGGTACGTTGGTTGTGGATAGCAGGGGTCGACCCATCTTCGAGAAGATCCCAGCGGAGTACCAGATGCGGCGGGAAGTCCCCCAGCGCAACTAATCCCGTGGGTTTTACCAACCTCAGTCAGACCCTTGAGTTATAACAATTATGATCAACTCTTATACGCTCCTTACCAACCATCTTCCTTCCTTCCCTCTTTCCTCTGCAGTCTAGAACCCAATCAGTATTTATAGCCTGGGCTAGCACCCATTGAAACCACACACCCCTTTTCCCCCCCAATTATTCCATCAACTTGCAACATCTCGTCCCATATATCCCTATTACCGCGGTAGTATTGATAGCCCTAAAGGCCTGTAACGTCGACTCAGGATCACATTCATAGTACAAACTTGTTCCTTACCTCCCCGAGACAGAGATTCATTGTCGTGAGAACCTATCTTGACGGAGACTCGTGTTTGTTCGTAGGTGCGGTAAGCTTTCGCGTTGAAGCTCGTGTTAACGCGAGTTCTGCTGCGAAGTAAATCTGGCTCATGAGCGTCAAAAGACAGCAGGTTTTCCCGGCGGTGGTAGCGGACCGATCTTATCTTCTGTACAATCTTATCTTCAGCACCAACTGGCCCTGCTTTGATTGACACTTTGAGCGCCGAGCAGCGTTCAAACGTTCGACCTTCTTTCGACCTTCATGCCAGCCTTTGGCGGACTGGATTTGGGGCTCACACTAAGCTCTGGGATCAGGTATGCATACTCCACAAGATCCGAAGTCTAGAGTGCGACGAGCTCTGTCTACGCACCCCAAACCTCATCACAATCGGGACAAAATCTAGACGCACCAGACCGCGAACCGGACAATTCACTCATGCGTACTAGCTTCGACTCGACTCTGGTCCATATTCACAGCACATTGCTCCGAGTCAACTTCGCAAGCGTCATACTATGGCCAGACCAAACTTGAACAGACCATAAATACGGGCAATGAGCTGGGTTCAGACTCAGCAACGTCAACGAACCCCACTCACAAATACCTTACACTGTGCTCGATAACCGCTTCATTTTAACGGTCATCCATGTGAGCCTTATTTCACTCTTTCGACCTCGTGTCTTTATGTGCTCACCGGCTCTCGTGCCACGCAGAATACTGTTATAACCAACCCCACTCTCATCCAATGCACCCCATCACCCAAGCCGTTTGGACTGTAATTCTCATTGCATCTGGGGAGCAGAAAGGTCAGAAGAACAAGAACTAAATTATTCGTATGTTACGTCCGTTTCTCGTCGGATACTCTGTCGACTGACCTTGGAGTGTGCAGAAATATTCAAGGAGCCGACGTACTGTAGCCATAGTGTATTTTTTATCAATGGAAGCCCTCTCACCCACTTTGATTCTGAACCTGAAGCACAGCGATTGAGATGTTTGGCTACATTAGACAAATGAGTAGGGTCACGGTTCAGCGCTGAGCTTTTATAGACACAGCTCTGAGAGGCTTCAGCGCTGTACAACCCTTCTCGATCTGCTTGTGCATGAGGAAGGAATCGTGTCATATTGAGGTTGTCGAGCGATAAGAACGTGCCTTGAGTGAAGGGAGCGCCGATGTTGGGTGCACGGAAAAGGATCCTTTCATAGAATATGGAGATAAGAATCTGTGCATTACCAACACTCAAATCGGACAATATACATCTAAGAGAACAGCTTGTTGACGGAAGTATTGCCCTCTTGGTTTTTCTTGAGCACCTGAGTATTCGATGGCGAGTTAGGGATGGGCTCGCGTGAAGCTCCTGTGCACGCACCTTCGCAACAGCAAACTCAAAATCTTCCTGAGTGACATGTTGTCGTCTCTCCCGCAGAGCGTACATTCCTGTAATAAAGGTATCAGAAACCGCGAGATACGAATATTAGGAAGCACCTCACCTGCTTCTGTGCAGATACCCCGAACCTCTGCACCAGAACATTGACCCATCTTTTCTGCGAGCGCACGGAGGTTGATTCCACGTTGCAGCGACATTTTACGCGAGTGGATTCGGAGGATAGATACACGGGCCTCTGGTCCTGGCGGAGGGAATTCGATCTTGCGATCGATACGTCCTGGTCGGAGGAGCGCAGAGTCAAGGATATCTAGGGAGCAAGCATACGCGTTATTCGGCGTCCGAGAGTGAGGGAGAACGTCTACTGACCAATTCGGTTGGTGGCCATGATGACCTTAATGTTCTTCGTCGACTCGAATCCATCCAGCTGGTTCAACAACTCCAACATTGTCCTCTGTACTTCTGAATCGCCACCACCGCTTCCGCTCTCCCCTCTCGAGCTGCCAATTGAATCAATCTCGTCCATGAAAATGATACTGGGCGCATGTTCTCTCGCCATAACGAAGAGTTCTCGAACCATCCGACTTCCTTCTCCAATGTACTTCTGCACGAGTTCACTACCACTGACACGAATGAACTTGCAGTCCGTGTGGTGCGCTACTGCTCGTGCCAGAAGGGTCTTTCCAGTACCGGGAGGACCGTAGAGCAGCACACCCTTGGGTTGAGCGATACCGAGAGATTCGAACAGCTCGGGGTGTTTCACGGGCAACTCGATGACCTCCTTGATTTCCTTGATTTGCTTATCGAGACCTCCAACCATTTCGTACGTGCTGTCGGGCACCTTTTCAACCATCATGAGCGAGACAAGGGGGTCGACCTTGTTGGGCAGGATTTTGTGAATCGTGTAAGAGTCGGAGCGAAGCGCGATACGGAGGTTGGGGGTGAGTGTATTGATGTCAATATCTGTGTCCAAGTCCACAACTGATATAGCATAGAGAAAAGACAATTAAGCGAGACGAAAGGGCAGAGACAACGGATCGAATGCGCACTGTATTTTCCTTCTGGCTGCACCTTGACCAGAACTTTGTTCTTGCCCATCACTTTCACAACCTCCCCAACATAGCTTCCCGGCTCGTGAAGCAGTTGGAGTTCCTCTCTGAGCAGTCTCACTTCGCAAGGAGTGAGAACGGGTACCAAAGCTAGAAAGTAGACCCACCTCTTGCGTTGAGCGCATTCCGTTGCGCCTCCAGACGCCGCAAGTTCTGCGTCTTCTCATTTATGACGAGCTCGGAGGATTCTATCTTGGCTTGATAGTAAGCTTTGATACCTCCGGGTACTGCTGGAGCTCGTATAGGTGCAGGCATCGTCGATGGTATAAGTGAAGAGTGATGGATGTAATGAAGGAGGCGTACGCGTCGCGTCACGTGCTTGCGAGGCTATCTCGGCCCGGTCATCATTCTGAAGCTTCGATCCCGAAAGGCGTTTCCAGGTTTCCTGTCGACTCCCACCAGCTATGCATTGAATGAGTGAGTCGTCCAGCTCAACTACTGTCTTGCTGATGCTCAATATACCTGGCAGGAATACTGTTCTAGGAAGTCATCCTAGTTGAGGGAACGTGGGTCGGCGAAACGACCATTACCGCAAGACAAATTGAGATGGAACCGGGATAGACCTATCCTGGTCCATGTCGGGAATCGGGATATTCATCTATTAAACATAAGGCAACCCAGGCCTTACGCCCGACGGCCGAGGTAAATCTTCATTCGACCGTTACACCATCTGCCGGTTAAGGGCCTTGCGAGACCTGTGCAAGACTGCACACTATAACTATACCTTTGTCTTTCTCTTAGACCACTACCACTACCACCTCGTCCAAAGCAATGCCTTTAATATGGGGCTTTGATCTCTCAGAGATGCGCTGGAGCGCTTTCAGCCATAGGAACATGTTCGATAAACGATGGCATCTGCGTAGGGAACGGTTCGGTCTGTTCTATTTTTTCTTCCTCATCTTGCTTTGTCAAGCATAGACTGACCTTCTACTGTATAGTCATCTACCAACTTGCCATGCTTATCTGTCTCGCCGCCGAATGTACATCGACCTACTCCCTTGCCAAGTACGACAGCCTCAAAGATCACGTAGAAGAATTCACCAGTGGTCGTGCCACATTGCATAAGAACGACCTTAAATCTGCAGAGGTCTTGACAATCTTTTTCTGTGTTATGGTCGCAACACTCTTTGGAGCCGACTTCTTTTTCTTGCTGTTCTTCCCGAGAAGGAGGTATCCAAGGTGGTATGTACTGCTGAAGAAGTTCTTCGCCGTCTTCATTACGGCTGGAGTGCTGGCCGCGGCGCTGATGAGCACGGTGAGTCTACCCTCACTTATTCAATTTGTTGGCAGTTGGAATTGACGGTCCTCCTCGAAATCGTGTAGATTGTAGTGGCGACGGGCGAAGCCGACATATCTGGTGCCACTGCTGAGGAAGTGCAACAGCTCACAGAGATCTATTTCAGGCCTCCGCTCGGTATGTGCTATCTATCACTACGGCTGTCCTCTTCTCTTGCACCTCTGCATGATTCGGAGCCACTGCGGAACCACTGCGCGCATTCCGCTATCCCATCCGTTTTCAAATCTTCTACCCTTCCCTCGCCTTCCCGTATTCATTCCCGTGGCGATCACTCACTCAATCATTCACCCGTCCCCAGAATACGACCGTTGGGCTGTCAATATCGCTTACGTCTGTCTCCTATGGCCCGGGTTCTTGGCGACAGCTGCAAGGTCAGTGCACTCAAGCCGCTCTTGCGCGAACGATCAATTTACGATTCCATGATCCCGATTGCATTCCGGTCGTCACTGTGCATTTTCCATCTGTGCAGTACGGTAATTTTGTTCGTCGCCGCGAATTGGGACGAGGAACATGGAACCGCACCTTCCTGGAGCTCTCACGAGAAGGCAAGTAGGGCCAACGTCCAGCAACACGCGTATTACACAACGAGGAATGGGAATGAGGCTTAGGTGCGTGACTTGCGGTCCATTTCTGCCTTCACCATGGAGCTGAATCGGGATTAGATTTGACGTTTTATCTCTCTCGCCTCTTCTCGTGGCGTTTTCACCCTCATGTATCGGCTAATATCTTTAACGACCTCCGACTATGACTTTGTCCGTATTATACACATCCGTCCGTATTTGAGAGTAACCACAACTACCTAGAACCGACCAAAGAGTCCTTTCTTTTTCTTCTTCTCCTCTCTTATTGAGCTCGACATCGAGTTGGTCGAGCTGTACGACTCTGTCTGTTCGATTCTAGGCGCCTTCGGCAACGAAGAAGATCCCTTCGAGCTGGGAGGTGCAGCAGCTCTAGGCTGTGGCCGGGGGCCGTCCTTGGTGAAGTACCTCTCGTCGTAAAAGTCCTGCAATGGCCGGTTCCCTCGGAACTCTCTCAACCCGTTCGGGGTCACTCGAGAACCCACTCCTGCTAGAGTGACAACCTTGAGGTCGTCGATGAAGTTGCGGGGCGTTATGGTGTGCGATGAACCTAGATGGGGGTCTGTAAATCCCATGTTGAGAGAGAGAAAAAGGCACATACCGATATAGATCTCCTTGTTCAATGACGAGGACAACTGGTATGCCTCCCTAACTTCCGAGTACGTCATTCCACCGGCCATGAACACCAGCAACCTTTGCTTAGATTCGCTCGCGGCTCCGGGCCTGGCAGCCCGATGCCATGCTGGCTTCTGACTGCGCAGCGATGTAGCTTGTGCCGGTGCTGCCCGAACGCTAGCTGCTGGCGCTGCTGTGGATGGAGAATCTTTCACATAGGGGAAAAGCGTGTTATCGAGCTTGCCTGCAACATGATCCTGGACGGGTAGTTCAGCACCATGAAATCGTCCGAGTTGTCCGCCATACCTCAATGACAGTCCGTATGAGTGGCTTGTACCTCGACAACTCATAATCGTCATCAGTCGACTTTGGTTTCAATTTCTTTTTGATATCTTTATCCCCGGAACCCTGCGCCAGGAAGGAGTTATAGACATGGTAATCGCAGCAGGCGTGATCGAAAAGCACTCACCCTACCGATTCGGACTCCGAACTCCAGCATTGCGTTCACAGCATCCTGTTCTGCTAACGACAGCCTCGCATGTTGATAGAGCCGCCGCCGATCCTCATCTGGTACACCGTCTCGGAATTGGATGTAAAGGGCAATCATGCGAACCTTATTCATGTTCCTGGGAAAGAAGTGAATACAACAGGAAAGCATTCGAAACGCTCCGAGACACTCACACAACATCTTTACTGTCCAAAAGAGGCACCATCTCTTCCACCAGATGCTTAGGGGCTTTCCCTTCCGCAGTCAGCCCGGTCGCACAGTTCTGTAGACAGGAATTAGTAATCGATAATCGATGACAACAAAGAAAAGACAAGATAATCTACCTGTTCGACGTTCGCGACCAAGGGGAGCTTATCTCTCTCGAACCTATCCATACACTCTTGTGCCATGCTTAGGTGGAGAGAGAACTGCAAGATCGTCAGATACTCTAGCACTATGGCAACGAAAGGCATGTACGAACGTTTTCGCGCTGCTCTTGATACTGTGGAAGGCTGGCTAACATGTCTTTCATATCGTTCAGATTGGCAGCACCGTCTCTTTGCAAGGCGTGAGCTCCAAATCCTCGTCAGACAGGCGCGACAACGCACCCGTTGAAAACAGCGTGCTCTTCAATGAATTTGTTGAAATCCGCCATGAGTTTATCTATCGCTTCTCGCATATGCATATGTCGAACATCCGTCCAGACACTATCATTGTCGGAAAGTGTTGCTGTCTTGTCTTCGTATTCTCCCATTGATGACTGGAACTTGTACCTGCGGTACATGGAGCACATGATGAGAACGATCAGTTTGTGGAATGTACCATGCAGCACGTACGTGTATTTCGTTCCATCTTGTATAGGTAGCAGATCGTGCGCCATAGCCTGATACGTGAACTCGTGGAGGAATGGTGCCATCATATCCATCGAACGGTCGGTAATAATCAACGTCGAGCGTCCCCGAGCATCGGGTTTCTTCAATGAAAGTCAGGAAGAGAGAATCTTGGGTCAAAGAGGGAAAGAGCGCACCCCAAAGTCTGGATTCGCTTTCTTATGCTCTTCTAGTTGACTTTGAACCATGAAGCTCAACAACTTAGTTACAAAGTCTCCTTCGACAGACTCGTACGCCCTCGCTTCGCCGCCTCGTGCCAAATTCGTTCTCCACCTCCCACTACCTTCTGTAGGCGGAGGTGGTCGTGTTGTTGCGTGGGGTTTTAAAGGGCCTAACGGAGCATGATGTGTCGGAAGGTAGTAACGAATGAAGGGGAACTCGTTGAGGGTGATACAGACGTTCGCAATCTGTAAAAGTGCAGGAGAATTTGTAGAAGTCCAGGATGAGAAGATGAGCGGCCGATATCAGCTATGCATCACACGACACCGACAAGGAAAGGACGCACAAGTTTACTCGTGAATTGGAGGTCCTCATTCAATCTGCCCTTCGCCTCCGGATACTCTCTCTCGCTCCGTGGGGGACTGTATAACGTGAATACCTGCTCCGGCATGTCGAAAGTAAACGTCTGTGCTTCCGAAGCTGTCGAATCCTTGTGAGATCGCGCTTTCTATCGGAAGATGAGGGTATCAAACGCACCCCGGAAATTGATAAATAGTTCCTTAAGGCACCGTAGCCATGATTCAGCGGGCATTATCCTCTGGAATAGCGTTTCCGGTAATCCTAACGAACCAACCAGGTAAGCCCGTTGCTATAGCCTGAGTCCTACGTCACACGAACGAACCATCCACGAAGAAAAGGTGGGCTCCGGCATATTGTTGATTATTCCAATCTTTCAGGATCCGATCCACGTTCTGTGTTGTCGGCATAATTAAGTAAAGAGCCTCAAAACCGCCTTGAGGTTCTCTGTAGTTTGAAATGGATTCAATCTCTATCAGGCCGAACATTCAGCATGTAGTACCCTCAATGATACGCAAAGACGCACGGGTAACATTCTCTTCTAGGATATCAAACTGTTTCAAAACGGTGCCTAGAAGCTTTTGAGAATGTTCGTCAACAACCAAGATTTTCCATCGACCAGGTGGGTTGACTGATCGAATGGCCTCCAGGAACTCTGTGGTACGAGATGAATATAGATATCAGTGCGGGACCGGGGAGGCTGGAGACTCACTGTTGCGCACGATAGTGATGAGTGATGACATCGTCGTGGAAGGAGAAGGTAGACAACACGCTTGATCGTGGTGATGTCGCGCAGCGAAATTGCTGTTCAGTAACCGGGCCGCCAGGGCTTGGAAAATGTAGATCATAAATCAAAATTCAGGCCTGACTTGGACTTTTCTAGCTTCCTTACGCATTCAACGTTCAACTTACATACGTCGTAGGGTAAGAACTATCAGATTGAAGTATAGAGATAGAAGATGTGTAAATTCCGAGTAGATCATTAGTTAAGAGTCCTCGTGTCTGTATCGTATAGTTCCAGAACTCTACAGTCACAGAAGAGCAGCAGCAGCCGCGAAAGCTGCCGCCAAAGAGGAAGCGAAGAAAGAAGAAGGTATAGATGAAGCAAGAGCACCATTGCCTCCTCCCCGGGCAGTGTTACCATTGGCATCGCTTGAGCCAGCAGTTGAGTTCTTGTATGGGAAGGTCTGGTTGGTGTTACTTTCCAGGTATAAGTTGTTGGTGGGGATGTTAGAACATTGACCAATGGGCTTGAGCTTGAGATTGACAAGGTGAATATACGTAAGGGAGCGAGTGTAGATGATCGACTCACGATGAATGGAGGGTTGTGCTTGAGAGCAGCATCAAGGGTGTAGCCAACAGCGAGGTCAACACTAATCTCGAACAGGTCGTGCTGCAATACGATGAAACTGACAGGAGAACATTTGAGCACTCATTAGACGGTATATGTCGGCGCCGCGTACCCGTTGCTCATGGTGGATGCATTTCCGAGGATGGACTGGAATTGCTTGTATTGCTCAACACCAGAAACGAGACCACCAGGCACACGCCAGTCTGATCAAATACGATCAATTGAAGGAACGATATGAGGGTCAGGTTGCTTACCGAAAGTATCGAATGTAGCACCGTTCGGTGCAGACGTCCAGATCATGGGAATCATGCCCATAGCCAGCGAAATCGCACGAACACGATCATCTATATTAACAACTTTAGAGCGACGAGGTTTTTGAGAAGGACGCTAGACTCACCCATATCACCGTAAGGAGGACGCATGGTCGTGGGGGTAACACCAAGGACGTCCTTGATTGCCTTCCTGGTCCAGCCAAGCTCAGCAACAATTTGCTCGTTCGACAAAGTTGTCAATGCCTGCATAGAGCCCATACAAATGACCGCTAAGCTCCTCCAGAATCTTGAGGTGGATTTCACCGAAACATACCGTATGCGACCAAGTGTGAACACTGATCTCATGTCCTGTCATATACTCCTGTCGGAGGATGTCAGGGCGAGAGATAACCCGTGAGCCGACAACGAAGAAGGTTGATAAGATTTTCTTCTCGTCCAGGTATTTAAGGAGTTTGCTACAGTTGTGGGATCAGTGAGTTGCAAGTACAGAGTGTGCCTGAACGACTGACGGTGCTGTGAAAGAACGACATCAATCTAAATGAAACAGTTCTGAGACCTTGAGCGGAACAAAAACTCACTATAATCGGAGGGACCGTCATCGAAACTACAACAGAGTTAGCATATCATCAATCGTACATTAGCAAGGTCACGGCGCACCTGACACCCCATGTTCCTTTCTCAGGACATTGAACAATATCCGTTGACCTCGTGTGGGCACCACAAGTCCACCAACCGTTCTTGGCAGCATCTTGAGCAGCCTGGGGATTGCTTGCACAGGTGTTGTCAACGTTCTTGGGAATGTTGGGAATAGTCCACCCATCAAGCTCTTTGAGCCATTCCTTCACCTGGGCCGAATCTCACGGAAGATAAAGACGTTAGTGAATTCAACAAATGACCGACCGAAGCCAAAACACACCTATAGGGGGCACCTTGTCCTGAGCTGGCCAGTCTGCAGGCTTGAATTGGACTGTAAAAGAGAATGAAGATTCGATACAGGTTCGGATCATGATACATGATGGTTGGGACGTACAAGGAGATGGCAAGGCAGGTGCACCAGAGTATGTTGGTTTTGCTCCGGCAGTGAAAGTCGTAGAGGCTGATGAGGGTGCTCCAGAGGGCATCCCAGAGGTGATGGACCCCAGAGGTGGGATACCACTGACAGCCGCCGTCAATGTCGCGAGGGGATCAGTAGCGGGATTTGCAGAGCCCGAGGTTGTCGATGACGCTGCCGAGGATGCTGAGGATGCTGAGGCTGCTGAAGAAGTCGTTGAAGTAGCCTGTCGCTTGGCAACGTCGACATGTCGGTGATGGTAAGCATTGTTGGCCTCAGCAGCAGCGACGACGGCCAGTATAGAAGCGAAGAGTTGAAGTTTGATCATAATGAGTAGGTTCTACAATCCTGTAGTGGAAAAGAGTGACGGACGCCTGGAAGGGGCGAAAAGTTGGTGGTTGAGAGGAGAGTATCGACCGTGGAAAAGCAAAAAGTCACCGTCAAAAATATTGCCGCCTTAAACCTTTCTCACAAGTTGCGTAAGTGCCGAGCATCAATCATAACGGCAAGATGTCCAATTGATGTCACACAGTTCACCATGTTGCCGTCTACAAGACTTGGCAGTGGCAACTCCAACTCCAACTCATCCGAGTCAAGCCCAGGCCTCGTTGGCTTGAGGCTCAAGCATGCGGGTTCCTCAAGCTGCTCGTACAGATTTATAGAGAACAGCTGAATAGCTTTGATTTGCAGGCCCGGTCGTAACAAGTTTGAACTGCAAAAATGTGATCTGCACGATCGCCTCCCGCTCGAATACATTCAAGCTGTTTCTTGGCAGACAGGGTCTCGGAGGAGTTTTCGGCTAGCAAGGTTGTTACACAAAAATATCCACAGGCTATACGCCACAACAGGCCGGCGAGAATCGCAAAGGAGTGTGTGATGGTAAACGAAGACCATTCACAGACGGAAGAAAGTGCGGAAATGTGTGGAAAAGTCGGCAGAGGCAACCCCAAACGACGCTAGCCACAACCGACGGGACGCGAATAAAGACCTCGTCTCAACTCACCGGGCCCCATCCACCCCCTAGGGATGTTTTGATTTCCTTTTCAACAGCTTTCTGCGCGATCAATGCTCGTCAAGGCGGCCATTGCGTCCAATTGAGCAAGAGTCTCGGAATACCCATCCTCGCCAACATTCCGATTCGCGAACTCCCGAAAAATCCTGACGACCATCGGCCAAACCGGTCTCTCGGGTTGAAGCTTGCAAAGCTGAAAGAGGGCTGGCATCCAATCGCCACTAATCTCAAACAGCCACCAACGCCTTGACGAGATAAATGAACACAGAATCTCGAAAAAGTCGGATTGGAAGATAGCCTCGATGTGCGGATTCGGGCCCGAATCCGGGCTCACGGACAACGAATGATGAGTAGCGACACTTTGCATGAAGGTGCACAGTGTCCGGAAGCTTTCTATCTGTAGCCTGCGGCTATCAACTCCGCCAGCTTTAGCAGCGCGAAGGACAGCCGAAACCCCGTTGCTTTCCGTGAATGCCTTAAGGACAGCAGATGTGCAGTTCGAGAGCAAAACCTCCAGCAGCCGCACAGACCAACTGGTGATATCTGGATTGGGTGCTGGGGTTAGAAGATTTTCCGTGAGCATCGACACCAGTTTCGGTCGATGAGGTTCGGGGACCAACGAAGGTGGATGAAGAAGTTGGAGCACGTTCGCCAGCAAAGCATCGGTAATGATGCCCATGCCAATCCGACGGTCGACATACAACCGCGATAGAGTGGCCCTCACCATTTTTCTCAGTGGTTGGGGGAACCGTTCGGACTGCGCCACCACAGACGGCATGAGCCGACAAAACTGCTTCGCGGCAATGTCCATCAGATCCTCTGTGACGCCGAATCTCTCCGGGTTCTCGATCAACACGGAGAGTGCCTGTATCAATAGCTGGCAGAACTCTGCCTTCCGCCTGGCTTCGCTTCGATAGTCACCAAGGTCGACCGGTCCCCGTGTGATAACATAAAGGGCCACCGCAGACGCACTCTGGAGCTCCGACGAAGGGAGGTCCTCCGTGAGATGTAGCATACGGAGCAGTGTCGGAACGGCTCGTACATTTGTCTGGTCAATAACCGCTACTGGCATCTCCCAACGAACCATACACTCGACGATGCTATCGAGGAGGCAGCATTGCGTTGCTTGGGATAACTGTATCTCTGCCGACAAACACCTCGCAAGGCAGTCCAAGAGCTCCCATTGCGATTTGTGCGAGTCGAACGAAGACAACGCCCACGCGCACGAGGCAATGGCCGATGCCTCCGGATGCGTTTGAACCTCTTGAAGTAACCACAAGGGCTCAATAATCTCGATAGGCCACTGCTCTGACGTTCCTCGGGTCAGGTTTATCCACGCCCGACAGTACAAAGACGCCTTATCTGGATCAAGCAGGTGCCATTCAAGGTCGATGGTCGTGTCTTTGTGGAAGCACTTTTCGAATTGTTGTTCGACTAGTCGAAGCGCTCCAGCGTCTCGAAGAAGCTGCAGGGCTGAAAAGTCTCGGGGGAGACCCGAAATAGCCTGCAGGGATGCAGAAATGACCACCTCATCCGCAGACTTCGTAAATAACCATATCAATGCCTCGGCATCGAGATGGTCCTCGTATATTGCGCGAGATGTGGAGCCAAGGCTAAAAAGGTGTACGTTGGTCAATGACATGTCTCAAAACGTCCCCGTAGGAAGCCTCACTTGATAGAGCTTTTCTTGAGCGTGGCGACTTTGGATTTGAAAGTAAGACTTCCTGACTTGGTTAGGAAACGAGCTCGTATGTGATCTGATATAGGATGATTGTATGGACAGTCCGGGTACAGGAGCGGCAAACAGATCGAAATGAAGTAGAAGCTGTAGGAAATGGTGACAACAACCCAGGTTGCGATGGTTATCCATATGTCTTCGTGCCAAAGGAGGACGATAAGTCCTGCGAAGAAGAGCAGGAGGGCGATGTGAAGCATCAACGGCAGAGCATTGATGATAGGGGGTACGCGCCATACTTCCAGTTGTATATACCGAGCGTGCCGACTACGAGCTCGAGAACGAGGAGATCCAGAAATCACGGGTGTGTACGCCTGCAACCATTGCTTGGCGAGCATTGTTATCAAGGCGGTGGACAAGCTGCAGGCAAGGGCCCCAAACCAGAGCCCGTTGACCCAGTGGGTTTCCCTGGTTGGTGCTGATTCGTTCAATGTCTCCAGAGTTCGAGATGCTGCCGGGGAGCTGTTGAACTGTAGCAGTATCAGTTGACTGAGGAGAGCATTGGTAGTGTCGACTGGGTCTGGTGCCATGTTCTGATAGGACTGGATGATGAACGTTGTAAGCACAGCGGAGAACAGACCAGTCTGACATGCATCGTCAATAATAACTCTATCCTCGGAGAGAACGGCGAGACTCACGAATACCAATAGCACATCCATACTTCTATTCCAGCCGTCTGTCATGGCCGTATCCGCTTTCGCTGCTTCTTCAGTATAGACCTGCCATATCCTTGCATTCTCTCCAAACACCTCTCCAGTTAACGGCACTTCCTTGGTTTCCTGATCTTTTGCCTTCGCCTTCTCATCTCCTGGGTATACCGATGCATCTTTTTCGGTAGCAAACCTCTGGGTAGGCCATCATTATTACAGAGGCTTGGAGTAGAGAACAACAACACGTACCG
Source organism: Marasmius sp. AFHP31 (assembly GCA_024721195.1). Classification (NCBI taxonomy): domain Eukaryota; kingdom Fungi; phylum Basidiomycota; class Agaricomycetes; order Agaricales; family Marasmiaceae; genus Marasmius; species Marasmius sp. AFHP31. The sequence goes on from JANHQD010000110.1 coordinate 50,801, forward strand.
CTCGACGAGACGCTGAACGATTCGTCCGACCATCATGCGATGCCTCGTCCTGAGAGAACTTCTTCCCGGGTCTAGCACGAGAATGCGACCTCGATTGCGCGTAGAATGGCAATGCTTCCTCGGATATCGATACCTTGTTACCAAGGTGTCGTCGAAGTCTCCCTAGAGGAGTTTGAGGACGTGATGGAGATGGACTCGCGTAAGGAGTAGGCTCTCCGAGAATTGTCGGGAGATGATCCATATATGGGCGTCGGGCTTGAGGTCAGAAAAAAGTGGCCTAGTCCATTGCTCACAGAAATCGCGAGACCTGCTTATTTAAAGGCTGTTCATCAGCTGAATTCATACTGTTGAAGCGCTGAGATGTCGCCAATGCGGTGGATGAGAAAGTCGGAACAAGAATTACTATACCAGCGTCAGGTATACGCGCTGACAGTACTAGTGACAGTAATGATCGGGAGGATCTCCATAAAAGTCATTTCGTCGATTCGTTCATGAGAGTACACAAGTTTCAAGCCAACGGTTGATACAAATGCAGTGAGTAAAAGATATAATATGCTACGTGAGTGATCAGAGAGACGAAAGAGAGAAGAATGATATACTGTAACAGTCGGACGAGCAACTGGAGGGATATAACGGCTGATAGAAGGAATAAGTCGCTAAAACGATGGGAAGGAATAATATAACATGTAAAAGCACAGCAGGATTGTACGAAGACAATGATAACAAAGAGAAAAAGAAAGTGCAATCGCTCATCGGGGAATCGAACGCATGGATGCGTTGTCAGCAAAAGTACGCTGACTTGCTGTCGTACGCAACGCCAGTACACGGTCATCAGAGACTATGAGAATCTCGTCTCTTGCATAGGGTCGTGGATACTGCTGCTGCTGCTGGTGTTGCGGGTACATCATATTGGGGTATCCCATTTGAGGTGGTGGTGGACCATAACCATTGTAGCCACCATAGCTAATGCTGTCATTAGAATGCGAGAATGTCTTGGAGATTGAATTATCGTACCCTGGCTGTTGATATCCAGGAGGTCCATAGTATCCCCCTGGACCGACCACCGGGCTCATGTTACTTCCATTCGTCATCGAAGGAGGATTGTCCGCAAACAAAAGGCGAAGATTTGATCCTTGAATGACTTGAGACATCAAGCCAGTCTCGATATGGCGAATTTCCACAAATGAAGGCTCAAACGCCAGTACGTAGGGCTCATACAACGCTGAGGACTAGTTAGCGGCGGTACCACGCGAGAGCAAAATTTGGGCTCACCGAAACCTGTAGGTGTTCCCTCCCAATGCACCATGAATTCCTTGCGTGATCGCCGGCCAGTTTTGTTGACATAGAAAGCAAATTCTAATCTGAGCGTGAGTGTCAAAGTGGACAAGGGATGTAATAGACGACCTACCATCGTAGCAAAGCAGGAACTCATTTTGAATGCGATAGATAGCCATTGGACGCAAGTTGTCTCTCTTCCTCACAAACTCGAGCGACTCGTCGTTCGGATCCAACAAGCCTTGTGTGTCCAAGGTCTCGAGATCAACGATCTCGAAGCCCCGTGAGCACCCGACACACATCTTGGTCTTGAGGTAGTGTATCGATGTCGATTCCACTGGAATATAGAACTCCTATACCAGCAGAAACGCGGCTGAGTTCGGTGGAGGACTAGAAGTAGTGATCTTACCCTAAATGGTTTGAGAGTATCGTTGCCTCCCTGCAGCAACTTGCGGAACGTCGGCTTGCTACGTCCGCGGACGTTTTGATCTATGGGTTCTAAGGCTTTGAATGTACTCGAGAGCTGGCTTGATTTCACGATGCATACGAGCATCCTCCCCAAACATTGTCCGGCTTTGAAGAAGGACGTGTGAGAAGAGATTCGCTTGGCACGTTTGAGTCCAGCCATCGGGTCCATGGAATCGAGGGCTTCCAGAGGGAAAGTAATCACTTGTCGTTCTACAAGAAGAAGGGTCAGAGTCACCAGAGAAAAATAGGCAGGACAACGACTTGCCCGACAAGACAATGAGGAGTTGGTAGTCCTCTAGGACATCTACCTGAACGACGTCCAGCAGCGCCAGTACCTTGACCGGGTCCTTGTCTACCTCCCTGAGGTCTGAGATATAGACACCGTCATCAGTACCGTACACCACTTTCCGCCCAGCGTCTGCACGGAGGAATAGACAGGAAAATTCTTAGATCAACGGGGGCAATGAGGAAGCGTGAACACATACGAAAGGGTGCCGCGCAGTTGACCTTATTGTGAGCGGTAAAAAATCCCTCGCTCAAAGGCACCGTATCGAACAGCATGCTCCTATCTCGTAGCACCTGTTGCTGCTTCCATACGCTCTCTGTCCATTTCCTCATCCCCAGCTGGGAGTTCGCCCACAGCGTCAACGTATAGTGCTTCCGCCCCAGATGGATGAAATTGATCCAGAACGTCCCCTTCGCTTCAGGCCGCACATTGACGACAGGTACGACGGGGGAATGTCGGCTGTCACGGCTGAACGATGATTTCTTGACAAGTCCTTGCCTTTGACGGACACGGACAGTAGAACTGCCACCATTCGGGTTGTTGAGATCATCCACACAGTTGATGTAGAGTAGCTCGAGAGGTATAGGCTATTCAGACTGTCAATAAAACAATACGCGCCAGACACCTTGTGGACTTACCCGGCGATACACTTTGTACTGTTCATGCTGTTTCGTTTTAACCAGCTTCGTGAATAACACCGCGTGGTCGAAGAGATATACGTGGATTTCTCCGTCTCTCTTATTGAGCGGGCCTTTGTATATCATCTCTCTCCCCTCTTCAGCCAGTCGGAGGTCCTAAAGAAGCGTCAATGACCGGGTGGCGATCGGGAGTCATACGGTACTCACGACTTCTTCCCCTGGTTTGAACAGCAGCTGCTGATCTAATTGTAATAGGTTGAACCTGTTCTCTGTTTTCCCTGACTCCGCATTCACGCGCCCAAGGAACTCTCTGATCATGGTCACGACCTGTGGTAAGAGGGTCTTATCTGGGTTGTCCTCCGGTGTGTGTTTGATGATGGCCTCCAACAGTAGAGGGTACCTTGCCAGTCGAGTAGTAGGTTTGGTGAGGTAGGCATTCAATTCCAGTTTCCGAGATTCAGGTAGACGTTCGGTATTCTAAGAAAAAGGACAAAGGAGATGAGATCATGAACTTCCAAGAGGCGCGTTGCCGTACCTCGACAAACGTGGCAAAGGCCGGATTCGAGTTCTTCTCCTTCTCGAACTCGTACTTTCCATAGAGTTGGTGGGCACCGTAGCTAACGAAAGGACCGAAATGCGGCACTGCGTCCATGAAGATATCCCCAATCTTCTCTACGACAGCATACTGTTTCTGTCGTTTCAGAAGGGCGTCGCGGAGCCGGGTGTTGACCGCAATGATATCATATACGTTCCAGAACACTTGCTCGAGGAAAGTGGTACGCCGGTCGGGCGGGATAATGTCAGACTCTTGGAGGCGCTTGATCCAGACCTGTGAAAACACTGTTAGTGAAAGGTAATTTGACGTGAAGAAACGATGGCCCACATCTCGTAGATACTCCATATCCCTTACGAAGTCTTTCTCTGTGTAAATGACCTCATTGATCGCCTCCTGCCGCTTCTTTTCCTTGTCTGAAACGCTATTGACTATTTCCTGGGGGACCGAATGAATCCAAAGCGTGCCATCATCTGGAGCATCATTCAAGCTCTCTTTACTGATCTGCTTCGATAGACCTGGCTGCGGCTTCATGTTCAATCTCGCCTGTTGTTCCAATCTTCTCGGGCAAGCTATGCTGTAACACAATTGGTCCCTTGAGCATGTTGGCGAATAGCAGTCAGTCAGAAGAGTGAACACCCCGGACGGAAGCTCTACCTCGTCGCTTGAGGCAACGGGTGGGCTATCCTTCTGTACCGAAGGTGCCGGGGAAGCTGATTCGGCTCGTTCCTTATCATCTTCTTCCTTCTCCTCTTCCTCCGGCGGGGCTGGTAAATCCCCGCTCACAAACGGACTCGGAAGCTTGGTGCGAAATTGATAAAGCTCTGAAGATGTGTCCCGCAACCGATGGTCATACGTCACATCATGGAAAAACTTTTGAGCATCTAATGCTCGTCCCAGCAATAACGCAAGGTTCCGGTCGGTAGTCTTTATGATGTAAGCAAGTTTGTCGACAGCTTCACGCCCATCGAACGCGTCCTTGTATGTCAAGCTGTCTTTGACCTTGTCACCGAGTTGAATGCGATCTCTGAAAGCCTGGGCGACGTGGGAGAGAAGGGCTATTGATATCACTGGGGGTTTGGTGCGGTGTTTATGCCCGTTGCTACTGCGAGGGCCTCGAATGGAGCCGCCTGGACTGTTCGTTTCTGTGAAAGGAGAAGATGGGGGCTTGCTCAATCGCAATGAGCTGGTTGCTGCACTCATAGACATCGATCTGTCCTGAGCAGTGCGCTCTCTACGTCCGTTCGATAGTCGAGGCAACGTGCGCGAGGATTCGGACGAACGTCGTCCGCCGTTCATACTTGATGCTGATTCATCGACGTGCGTAAACGATGAAGGGGAGGTGCTGACTACAGAGCTACGAATCGACTGTGCGGCTGCTGTATCGACATGAAGAGGATATCCTCCTGAAACAGAAGAGAATCGGTTTGGGGGAAGAGAGGGTGTTCCCGTACGGCTAGTGGCAGCTGAGGACTAGACTGAGCAGGGAATATCGTTTATAAATTCATCAATACTCACGAGAGTCCCTCTTTGCCCAAGGTAATTCACTGCTATCGTCACTCGAGTTGTTCTCTCCAAACTCCAATCCGAATTTCCCGTCTTCAGGACCTATCGTGATCCCGAGTCTCGGAGGATCTGAGTTTCGGTTGGGATGATCTTGCACTTGACTGAGATTCGCGTGGCCGTTATGGCCCGGACTGTTCAAGTTGACCTGTGCCTGGTATGCCTGGGCAGGTGTCAATCCTCTTCGTGTTAAGGCCTCTAAAGCAGGATCTGGAGGCTCTTCTGGCTGGGGCGCTATTATCCCTTGGGATTGAGGGTTGCTGTTGATGGATCGAGCTCTCGTCATCATTGAAGGCGGAGCAAGAGAGTTCCCGCTGTACGGCGAAGACATGTATCGTGGGGGGTAGCCCGTGGGATTTGGGTATTGTGGGTGTTGGTGAGGGTGAGGGTAGGCATTTGAATATGGATAGTGACCATTCCCGAGCGAAGGCGCATATGAAGACCGTCTGTCCTGGGGAATCGGCGGATGCTGCTGATAGTAATAGTTTTGCTGGGGGTGAAACTGAGGAGGGGGAGTTTGATGATGTGAAGCACTGGGGCGACCAAAGATAGACTCATAAGCTTGGCCTCTCTTGTCGCCTTGGGGAGGCGGATGTCGTGGTCCCATAGGTCTGTCCATCGTCGAATTAGACGTTGACGACGTCGAGGAGGACTTGGTGGAGGTCAGGCTGCACTTGATTACCTTTTTGGGAAATCGGTCAAGAAGGTGCCCTTCGTCATTTTCGTTTACTAAGGGCAGTTTTGATCTTGGTGTCCCGTTCCATCGTGTTCAGGGTGGGTATGGGGCGTCTTTCCTTTCCCCATAATGTACTAGATAAACTCATAACTGAACGAGCTACCTTGTTACCTCGCTATAAGGACTTGAGATATGTACAGGTAGTATACTACACACCACAAAAGGACTGGAATACAAAATTTTGCAAAACTCCAGCAACATGACGCATTGCTAGGCGTGAAGATATTCCATCACACTCCATCCACATGGGGAAAACAGCAAATCGTGCGGGACGGCTGGCAAGTGGTAACCTGTGGTTACAATCGAATAACTGAATGCATCTGAGATGTGCAAGCCCAGAATGACGCAGGAGGCGTTCAGAATCCACAGTCGAGCTTGTGACGAAGGTGTATGTTTTCCTGGGGAAAACTGGAATGCAAGGTGCCGCCCAGGCGTGTCAGAATGTTCAAGAAGCCACAGCGTCGAGGCTGTCATCGATGATCAGACGATGCGACCACAAGACAAGGGCGGTAAGGGAGAGCATTAGGTGTCCATCTCTGGGCACACGGAACTCGCAATCGGTGATGGAGTCTAGCGGCTCGGACAGGTAGAGTTTGATCCAGCGCGGTCCGGTTACGTTTGCACACCAGAAAGTCCTTGATTCAACGAAACCCGGCCGTTGATATATATTGGCCAATGATCCATCTGCACAACAACAGAGCTGGCGGAGGCTTTACCTAGGGAGTCAGAAACATCGCTGCAGCGGGAACAGTGGATCCGGGTGGTCCAGGATGTTCCTCTGTTCCATACGAGGACAAGTCCGTCTAGGAGAATAGGTGATTATGCATAAAGACTCGAGTCGGGGCGGGAATCCAAATGCCCCAGTGCGACGAAAGAGAAACTGGTGGTAACCCTTTGTGTGTGGTCAAGGGCTCCGAGCTCGTTGAACCCTAGCGTACCGCGGGTTATGATGCGAAAGTACAATCGCACGACATCCTCTGAGCCCGGAGACGTGCCAGATGTCCAGAGAAAAGGGACACGCTGGTGCGTGGCTTTCCCTGGCATGGAACCGTATGTCAAAGGGACTCTGGACAAAAGGTTGTTTAGGAGGGGCGGTAACTTACATATAGTCGTGTATGGCGAGCGAAGATCCGTCACCATGTTCATTGCTACCTTCTGTGGTTGCCAGCCTTCTGTAAACAGATGTGAATGAATGATAGTTGACCCTTTGTGCAGTGGACTGATTACGAAGTTGATCTGACTTGATGCGACGCGATGTTTTACATCTGGTAGAGACTTTCCCGTTCACGCCGACAGAATGTGGCGTTTTCCAGTGAGCCATTGATTCGTGATCCGAGCAAACGCTTCCATAGGGCGGTGGACTCGGGGGGAGACCATACAGATCTCTGAAGAGGACTAGCCACTGACAATGGCATAAGCTTAGTGGGTGGCCGTGAGGTATAGTGTCCACATGTATTTGTTTCGTACAAGTACGTACCAGAATAACTTTCTTGCAGCACTGAAATTTTACAGAGTTCTACCCACATCCCAAGGTGTTTGGGATCAGATCCTGCCAAGTGGGCCCGGACTCGAGTGTACAATCTGAATCCTGAAGGTTAACATCAAAGACACCATGGGATTGGGATAGCTACCTTTGAATGAGCAGCGGTTGGTTGACCGGTGGCACATACAACGTAGTGGCAAGGTTGTGGCAGGCCCCGATGGACAATCGCTTGACTCGAATTGCGCCGGCAGCCTAGGTTACAAAGCAAGCTTACCTAAGCCAAGGTGTAGGGTTATGGGAGGCACAGTCCTGCAGCAAACCTTCAACCACAACGGTCACGACGCTCGACAAAGACGTGCTGGCTGCTCTTGTTTTGACCATTCCATCGATGGCTGGGTGCATACACTAAATGGACTTACAACCATCTCATACACAAGAAGCCACTTCTAGTTCGTCCAACAGCACCCCAGATATAGATACTACAGAACCCAAGGCCCTTCGATCCAGCGCAAGAGTCAAAGCAGCAAAGCAAAAATCCCAGGACAAGGAGCAATCCTCGACCGGTGATCTCAGCGCTGTAGAAAAACAGTCCCCTTCCAGTCAACACCTCCCTGATTCGTCTATCTCTCGTGCTACCCGAGCCAAGCGCCCCCGTGAAGGTACTTCTGGAAAGGGAAAAGCGAAAGAAACAGCCGAAGGATCATCTCGACGAAGGTATGTTGCATTTTTGGCATAATAATGACCGAGGCTGTTCTTTGATGCTGATGCGGGTTGACGATATGTTTTGTCGCTGTAGAACACGTCGAAACGTCAATACTACATCTAACCCACCTCTCACCATCGAAGAACCCGTGAAAGACCCGAAGGGCAAGAAACGAGCCGTGCCAGAACCTTCGTCCGACGAAGAAAACACCGCATCCACATCGAGCAAACGTTCACGAACTACTTCATACTCCCTCCGATCTCAAACCTCGACCAACCAGTCTCCTGACATGCCCAAGAAGACCAGGTGAACAAAAGTTTGCTCTCACGCTATCAAGCTTTGTTCTAACTATCCATAGACCTGTTTCCAAAGGCAAGATGGCGGCCAAAGCCAAAGCTATGGCTGCAGCGGCGGGATCATCCCAGCAGTTGGATGCCGACATCGAAATGGCGGATTCTGACTACAAACATGAGCACGAGCTTGACCACGACGACCATGAAATGGCCGTCGACGAGGACGAGGATGGCTGTGAGGATGATCGGCATCAGAGTGATGAGTACAATGGCGGTGGTGATGGTGATGGCGACGGCGGTGACGGTGACGGTGATGGAGACCAAGACGACGATGAAGATAATGATGAGGGTGACGATGATGATGGGGGCGTGTCCGGACTAGGCGGAGGCTCCGCGCCTGGCGGTCTGGACGAAGCTGCTGCGTTGGCTATCTTCGGCGATTATCGCCAGTTCGGTTCATACATGATGTCGCTCTCATCGCGTCTCAAGACCATGTTGAATAACATCAAAATGACCGCCGATCCAACCACTCGTCTCCTTACCCTGCAAGAGCTTAGTGAACTACTCAGCATCAGCACTGAGGACACTTTAGCTGGTTCCTTCCAGGTCGAGCAATTCGTGAAAGAGTTGGTCAAGATCTTGGGTGGTCGAGGCGTAGACGAAGATGACGATGAAGAAGGGGATGGTAACGAGAGGGACGAAGATCTCGCGGCTGCTCTCGCCTTAAGTGCTGGCGGTACTTTCCAAGGTGACGAAAACCTCGAGTCTCAGGTGCTTGCCTGCCGGTGTCTAGCCAACCTGATGGAAGCGCTGCCTGGCGTTGCCCACACCGTAGTCTATCATGGAGCCATACCGGTTCTATGCAGCAAGTTGATTGAAATCTCGTACATTGATCTCGCAGAACAAACTCTTAGCGTGTGTATCTTTCTCTCGTCTAATACTCTAGGTTGACTCATGCACTCTGCGTAGACTATGGAAAAGATTTCCGAGGAGTTCCCGAGCTCCATCGTTCGCGAAGGAGGCCTTTCAGCGCTTCTCAACTACCTTGACTTCTTCTCCATCGCCGTCCAGAGGACGGCTCTTCAGGCCGCTTCGAACTGTTGTCGGAATGTTTCATCCGAGCACTTCCCCCAAATCCTGGGAGTGTGGCCTATCATCCGCAATTGCCTTTCCTACTCAGACCAACGTTTGGTGGAGTTTGCTTGCCTGTGTGTTATCCGTGTCATTGACTCATATCACCGCTCCTCTGTCGAGAACCTAGAGGCCTTGGTGGACGCAGAGCTGATCAGGGCAGTTTTGCAACTCCTGCTCCCAGCCGGGGGCTCTCCTATGATAGCACCAAACACGTTCACGCTGCTTCTCAGAGCGCTGGCCACCAGCGTAAGAGCCAGCCCGAAGATCACCGTTGCATTGTTGGAGGCAGACGTGGTGGATACCCTTTACCAGATCCTTACTGGTGTGTTGCCCTCTGCAGTGGGAGGTAGCTCCGAGCAAGGTGACTCGAAGACCGGACAAGGCTTGGGAGGCGGTGTCGCGGATATGACAGTGATGGAGAATCTCGCACATCGACCTAAGGATCAGGTCGAGGAAACTTTGAGTCTCATATCCGAGCTCATGCCTCCACTCCCTAAAGGTACTTCCCTGTCCTGTTTCCCTGGCCGTGCAAAGGTCTGACGTCATGATAGATGGTGTATTCGACTACAAATCGTACACAGAGAAGTCGCTCAGCAGGATGATCAAAGCCAAAGCGAAGGCAGATCGGGCTGCAGCCAAAGCAGCCGCCCAAGCACCTCTCATTGCGGCTGGGTTGATTGCGCCAGCACCTGTTATCCCTACGCCTGACGAGGCCCCCGCTGATGCTGAGACGCCCCAAGAGGGTGAAACAGCTAACGCAACTCCTACTCCCGTGCCCGGACGAACCGAGATCCTCCGTTCGAAAGCCTCTGTCGTCGCAAGGTTCATGCAGCTGACTGTTCCTATTCTGATCGACGTTTACGCTGCCAGTGTCAACACACCAGTCAGAGTAAAGGCGCTCACAGGGTTGTTGAAGGCCGTGAGTTTCCTCGACGCAGATGGTGTAAAGCAAGTATTGAAGGCAAGTCTACCTATCTTTTTCTTTTTAAACGTAAGTTGACTTTCTTTCTAGTTCGTCCCGGTTGCAAGCTTTGCTTCATCCATTTTGTCATCGAAGGACCAACCTCAGTTGGTCATCGGCGCACTTCAGTTGGTCGATCTTCTGCTTACCAAAGATCCGTCGCACTACAAGGGTGCCTTCCGAAGAGAAGGCGTTTTCCATGAGATTGAAGAATTTGCCTCCCGCACTCTTATCTCGTCCAAATCGAAAGAGAAGGGTGACAAGGATAAGGACAAGGACCAGTCCGAAGCGACATCGTCGGATTCTACGCCAGCTCCTCCTACATCTGTGCCAACCATACCCGGATACAAGAAGCTGTCGTCCTTGTCGCTTGATCCTGATGACGCTATAACTCTACGAGCCCGGATCATCAAGTTCAAGAATCTCTCGGGCGACGACGAGAGTGAAGGAGAGAGCACGTTGTCGGGATTGAGGAGCCTTGTCGAACGTCTGCAGGCAACAAATGCGACGGAGAAGGAGCTCACCGAAGCTTTGTGGGACCTTGCCAATCTCTTTGCCTCACCTCACACATCAGTGTCAAGCTTTGAACTTGTTCAAAGTGGCCTGGTGGACAGCTTGCTTCGTTTTACAGTCGACGCCGACCGACAAGGTAACTCTTGATGTCGTCTCAACCTTCATGTACTCATCCTCTATCCCAGTGTCTGTCGCGCGAAGAAAGGAGCTTCTCCTTGAAGCACTTGTCAACAGAAGGAACAAGCTTCCTAACGGTGCACAAACGCCGTTTACGACTTTGGTGAAAAAGCTCCAAGAAAGTTTGACGAGAATGGAGTCCTTTGAAGTTGTGACTGTCTCCCAAAGCTCTGATGGTACGCTTTGTTCCGATGTTAGCCTACCTGCCCGCTAACACCTCGACAGACTCGAAACGTAGTTCTCCGTCGCTTTTAGCTCGCCAGCTCAGGTTACGTTTGGTCTCAGACGACGACTCTGGCGTGCCACGATCACTCCACAACATCGTTGTATCGATCCATGCCATTGCGACCTTCCAGGCACTTCATGACTACCTCCGTCCGCGGGTTGCTGGCGGTATCGGGTCTACGAGTTCCCGCTTGTCAGGAATGTTGGCTGCTCTAGCTGCTTCCGGCTTCGCAGGGCCATCCTCACGCCTGGCCGGCGACTCTAGTCAGCCCGAGATCCCACCCCCACCGGCCTCTTTTGCAGCCGCAATGTCCGAAGCTTCGGGTCCAACTGTGACACGGAGACGTAGTCAGAGGTTGAGTGCTAAGAAAGGTTCAACTGATTTCACGACAACGGGTGACGAGAACGCGAATAACGCTACTGCCAGCACCTCCGAGCCTGCAGCGAGTACCTCCTCCGCACCTCCCGAACCTCCTGTTGAGCCTCCAGCAGCATCCGAAGCTGCTCCCAGCGAAACCCTTGTTGCCGACTTCAGCGATGAGGACGAGGAGATCGATGCGGAAGTGTTCGAAGACGAAGACATGGATCCTGACAACTCCATTTCCGACAAAACTGTCACTCTCTCTGTCGCGGAAGGTAAGGTTTGAATGTTTAGCCAACCGAATCGTTCTCATCGTTGCTCCTCTCAAGATGGCTCTAAGGTAGAGGCTCAAACACCCGATGGCACGAGGGTGGCAACTCCCGCACAGCGGGATGTTCCTTCAGCGGCGGGCCCGAGCGCTAGCTCTCTAGCCCGGCCATCGTCTTACGCCGCAGCCCTGAAGGCGAAGCCGACCGATTGGCACCTCGAATTCGCCATGGACGACCACGTTCTTCCTCTCGATCTTACGATCTACGGCGCTATTCATCAGCACGAAATGAGGAAGAAGACAGGTCCTTTACCGCCAAGCATGTTATGGCAGGGAGTGTACACCATCAAGTTCAAGAAGGTTTCGGGGCCGGTTACAACCCCCGATGGTGAGTACGATCTTCCCTTCGCCTTTGATCACAAAGCCAATCCGTTGTTCGACAGACGCAGCAGAGACGAGCTCCAAGGCACGATCGGCGAGTCCGACATTGTCATGTCTCGCTGAAGACACGCCGCATGCCAAGATCTTACGACTACTTCGCGTGCTGCACAACTTGAACACCGTCGAAGCCGAACGATTGACCGCTATTGGGGATAAGCGCAACCTTCCTGAAACTGCCTTCATCAACAACAAGCTGACCGCTAAGCTGACACGACAGCTCGAAGAGCCCATGATAGTGGCGAGGTATGTGACACGACATCACGAATATCAGTCGGTCTTGATCCATTGTTTGTAGTTCATGTCTCCCTGATTGGGCTCTTGACCTACCTCAACACTTCCCTTTCCTGTTCCCGTTCGCTACTCGCTACAATTTCCTGCAGTCGACCTCATTTGGATACGCCCGTCTCATCTTGAAATGGCAAAGCCAGCAACAGAGAGGTCAAGACTCATCGCGACGTGATGACGGTATTGGGTTCCTAGGCCGTCTTCATCGTCAGAAAGTTCGAATCTCGCGGAAGCATGTGTTAGAATCCGCTGTCAAGGTCTTTGAGATGTACGGATCCTCTTCGTCTGTCCTTGAGGTCGAGTATTTCGAGGAAGTTGGAACGGGTCTGGGGCCTACGCTCGAGTTCTACTCTTTGGTATCCAAGGAGTTTGCGCGAAAGGATCTCAAGATTTGGAGAGACGCTGATCATAACAATAATGCGGGGACCTATGTCAATCATCCGACAGGCCTCTACCCAGCGCCCCTTAGCACAGAGGATATCGCAAGCGATGGCGGACAGTAAGTACCCGGTTTGGCCTGCCCATTGACTGATTGGTTGATATCTCCTCCAGGAAAAAGTTGCATGTCTTCAGGGTCATCGGACAATTTGTCGCCAAAGCTATGTTAGACTCTCGAATCATCGATCTATCTTTCAACAAGGCGTTCTTGAAGCTGGTTCTTGGCGAAGAGGTCCCATTGACGATTGCTTCACTAAAGGTCTGCTTTTCTCTTTTCTCAGTTTTCTGGTGTTTGCCTCATCTCATCACGGTATATGATAGCTCATCGACCTCGACTTGGCCAACTCCCTTGTCAAGCTATTAAACATTGCCAATGGCAGTAACCAAGACTCTAACGACAGGGTCGCCCAGAAGCTTGCTTTGCTCGAGGTTACAGTGGACGATCTTGCACTCGACTTCACACTCCCTGGCTATGATGTTGAACTTCGGCCTGGTGGAAAGGACATTGCGGTCACCTCGGAGAACGCCCACGAATATGTACAAGAAGTCTTGAATGCTATTCTGGGCCAAGGGGCCGCTCAACAGGCAAAGGCATTCCGAGATGGATTCTCGAAAGTTTTCCCGATCAATGACCTCCAGCCATTCTCGATCGACGAGTTGGTGATGCTGTTCGGTAACACTGACGAGGATTGGAGTCCTGAAAGTAAGTGAGAACCAAGTTCATATGTGACAAAGTTGACGGGTGTTTTGCTTTACAGCTTTAGGCGAAGCATTGAAAGCCGACCATGGTTTTAACCCTGAAAGTCGTGCAATCCGTGATCTGATTGGAGTAATGGCTGAGTATGATCCTCAAAGTCGACGGGAATACTTGCAGTTCATTACTGGAAGTCCCAAACTGCCCATTGGAGGTAAATGGCACTAGTTTTTGTCATTGACGATACCGACTCACCACATTTGTAGGATTCCGAGGGCTCAATCCACCTTTCACGGTGGTGCGGAAGCCACATGAAGCGCCTCTTACGGCGGATGACTATCTCCCGAGTGTCATGACTTGTGTGAATTACCTGAAGTTGCCTGAGTATAGTTCCAAGGCAGTGATGAAGGAGAAGCTACGGATAGCGATGAAGGAAGGTGTCGGCAGTTTCCATCTGTCGTGATTCACGGACCTCAATGTTTCAATCATGAATTTTCTGCTTTCTCTCTGTTAAATGCTAGTGTAATGTTTTCCGTCTTTCTTACCTTTACTTCAATTTCTCCACTCTGCAATACATGTAAATAGAACTCATTTCCATACATATCCTAGTGCTTTGCTGCAACGTTGCTGCCTCACTTGTGCGCCTCTTCAGGGAGTTCCGGCAATTGAAGGTCGCCGGCAAACCGAGTAACTCACGCAAGTCGAGTGACCTCACGAGTTACAACTCATTCTCTTACTAGCGCCAGCTGTTTCTCCTCAGTTTCACGGTCTACCGGTCCATGATCATCGATATCCAATCATGTTTTCAACCGTGAAGAAAGCCATAAACGACCGACGTTCCACCCTCGCGACCGCGGCCGGTGTGGGGGCAGGTTTATATTTCGTCAGGACCTACGTAAAATCCCGTTTAGAGGAGGTCAAGGAACGACTAGAGGACGAACGACTAGCGAAGGACGTATTGAAGCGCCGGTTTGAGCAGTCGAAAGAAGATGTTGAGTACACGGTTATGGCTCTGCTACCCGAGCTGGCAGAAGGAATCCTGGCAGAGTTGAATGTCGAGGAAGTCACAAGGGAGTTGCAGAACCTTAGAGCAGGGGGAGAAGGAAAGGGCATTGAAGGATCACCTCTGCAACGGCCACCCTCGAGTCTGGCATCGAGCATGGATTCGGAGACGAGGTCGGACGCTGGACTCAGCACTTCAGGATTACAGGGTTGGGTTGAAGCAGGACAGGCTGCTGGGACCTATTCTTCCGAGGGAAGCCACCTCTCTAACTCCTTCGTGACGAGCTACAGTGGCTCGGAGCCCAGCACGAGCTCGTCGGCTAGTGTCGTGGGCGATGTTTCCGACCGTGAACAGGACCCTCAGCGTCAACACCCACCCCCAATAACAGATCTGACTTCATCCATAACATCCATAACCTCCTCTTCGTCTGTTAACTCCCATGCATCGTCGTCCTCATCTTCACGGTCCAAAGCTCAGCTGTGGAACAATCTCAAAACTCTGACGTTCACCCGAACGCTCACCACGATATACGCAGTCTCTCTTCTCACCTTGTTCACTTCAATTCAACTCACAATCCTCGCAAGGGAGAAGTATCTTCGTGGGGTTAACCAAATGGAACATGAGGAACGGATGCGAGAAGACATGGAGGCTAGCTTCCGAAGAGAGATGTCGCTTACTGGGATGGCATTCTCTCTATTGAAGAGTAAACTCGGATTTGCCACGGAAGAGACCAATCTTTTCGACTCTCTGAGTCACCAGATGACCCCCACTGAGCTTATGGATCCAACAGATATACCCTCCATAACCAATATGTCCGACGCCGCTTTCGACTCTCTCTCGACCAAATACCTCACTCTCTCCTACCACCTTCTCCACATAGGTTTTCGGGACCTATCTGCTAGGGTTCAAGCCGCCGTTGAGGACGTACTCCAGCCTGTCTCGTTGAAGACGCGTTTATCCCTCACAGACGTTCATCGACTTGTACAGGACATACGGAGAAAAGTGGAATGGGAGATCACATTTGAAGGTCGGGAGAGAAAAGTGACATTTGAGCACTCCTGCGTTCCGCAAACTCGAGAGCTTGTCGAGCGAACCCTAAGACTGGGTGGGTGGGCCGAAGCCGACACTCGATTACCCTTGGAAAATGATGATCTTCTATCGTCGCCTTTGCTTTCGTCGGAGGTCGAATCATCACAGCTGTCGTACGACCTCGAATCGAGGGTAATCGCTCCCAATTTGGTTGATCTGCTGCCACCCAATCTCCATCCACTGAATTCGTCTACCTTGAATACCATTGAAGATTCCCAGTTCACCCACCTAATCGACGAAACACGGACGTTACTCATGTCATCCGATTTCACATACGTCCTTGATGCATGCCTGGATCATAATGTTGGTTTATTGATGGACAGTCTGGAGCAGGGCGCCTTGTCGAAAAACGATCCTAGTGAGGAAACGCCACGGATACGGATGGCGTCCCTTCTGCCTCCTCTGGCACACTGGAGCAAACAGACCCTGGTGGGTCTACCATCCGAAGCCGTAGATGGGCTGATTGGTTCATCGGGAAGCGGAGGGTTACGGGAGGTTAGCGCCCTGATAGCGATAGTATTTGGCAATTTTGAGAATAATCGATAGCTACATTAATCTACCACCCAACTCGTTATGATTACACTGGATCCCACACCAAGTCGTTCAGTTTTACGCCCAATTGCTTGGCCAATGACAACGCAACGTCGTGCGTTATTGAGCATTTGAACATCGGAGGCCCATCTAACTTGTCCCCTGCCGTCGTACGGTGAAGAAGGCGGAGTGTGGTAAGTTCCATGACCTGTCGATGTATCAGTCCGAAATCTTCAGGCCATGAGGTACACAAACTAACTGAGGCATACGTCCCGACTCTACTTATCTCCATGTCTGTACGTTCGCCTTCTATTGAAAATTCATTTGCTGGTAGTCGACTTTCGACATCATTATCCTCCAGAAGAGCACCCAGGATCGCGAGCATTCGGTCCAAGAGGAATGGTGAAGCGCCCACGAGTGGTTGTGGAATCTGTCGATTTCTATCTAGTCTGAGAAATGGGATAAGATACAAGACCCATACCTTGACAGGCCCGGTATTCATTTTAGGTTGAGGTTTGACCCTATTTATCTTCCGTTTTCGCTTTTTCTCGTCTACCCCTCTCCCAAACATCCGGAGGTCGGTCTTCGCAGGATTGCTAGACGCGAGGTACGAAGCAAGGAGGATAAACCTCGACTGCCTTGGTAAAGCCTCAATTCTGCCTTCCTTCGCCTTGCTTTTCCCCCTCGTGTCATTCGCATCTTTAATTTCGTCACGTGCACGCCTTGAAGGAGAGAGGAGACCTGGCGTTTGAAACATCTTCTCCATGATGTCCGGTGCCGGTTCGTTGGCATTGCACCAATCGACGGCACTTGTGGTCCGAGGATGCAGGTCTTCCATCGCGCTCTTGAAGGTGGGTAAGAGTGCACGCACCAGTCGCATCCGAGTCTCTTCTGAGGGCAGGTCAAATGGAGGCGGAGGCTCGTCAATCCGAACAGCCTCCTCGAGCAAGCGTTTATAGTCATCGATAACAGGCTTAATGAAGCCTGGCCATCTTGCAGACGCGATGTACTGGATTTCTTGGGGATCTTTGATGAACGGATCGCAAGAGTCGTATAGAACGGAGATAAATTGGCGATAGGTAGACTCTAGTTCTGGGGAATAGGCGTGTATTTGTGCTGAACCCTCTGCGTGAGAGGAGAACTTGCTGCCAATGTGCTCTATCGTAGCTGCAAATCTTGTCAGAAGTTTTACAGCCGTCGTGAGGATTATCATCTTCACCTTCTTTAGTTGGGACAGGAATGTCGAAGAAGAACGGGTCCAATGCTGCTCCTAGGGGCGGTCTGACCTCCTCCCACCTCGCCTCTGAGATGAACACAACGCTGATATCAACTTTACTCTGTCCACCAAGAGTCAACGATATTGCAATACATAGTTGAATAACACGCACCAATTCGGCCAGCCTTGTGAGTGGCACCACCACTTCTGGCAACCTTTCCTTCAGCTTCTCTGGCTTTTCTACCAGAAGAGCAAGCCGTACATCTTCGTCGTTGTGTTCACGCCTCCAGTGCGAAAAAACTGCTCCGATACCATGAACGAAACCGTCCAGACTTTCGTTGTATCGTTCTTGCCTATCATCCGGGGTCCAATTACTACAGCCTTCATTCCAGGTGGGTTTCCAGTTCAGAAGGCCGTTTATGACCGTGTCGAAGAGAATTCGAGAAGTGAAACAAGCCACCCCATCAACAAGAACATGGTGGACGTGAGGATGGGGGTCTTCGCGTTTTGAGAGGGCTAAATTGAGATGAGAGGAGGTGATAGATGCACAGGTGATGTCGTTGACGTATATGAAGGTAGAATGCCCCAGAAAGAGCAAGTCGAGGACCTGGTCGATATGTTCGGAGTTCAACATTACTCGGTTACTAATTTCGCGCGTCGAGTTGAGCGTGACTATAGCGTGACTGACGCGTGTTTGACTTTAACCTCCTCCATTATCATGTCGTCGTCAAAGAAATACATATACCCATCGCTCTCGATAGACGACATTATCTCTGCTTTGGAAACTTGGGGTCTCTCTGTCAGTCCAGAGCAGCTGAATCGACCAACTCCAGAGTTTGTCGAGGGGGTCTATAGTGCATGCCTCGATGTGGTTACAAACATCAATGCCGATGCCTTGAACGACCCAGTTCAGCAGTGTCTCTCTGCATCTACTTTGGACGAGAAGGTACGTATATGGCGCGCTCTACTTATCTCAATACGGCTAATAGTTTCTCTAGGAGATATACACTGGTGCTGTAAGGAATGCCTTGCTACTCCATCACCTGTATGTCAAGTTCAATCGCCAGCTCAGGATTCCGCTAATCCCCAGTACAGGAGCCGCTTTTCTATTGCTGCCCGAATAGAAGATTTCTCTGCACTCGACATATCGCGTCCAGAACGCGACAGAACCCTCATCCTCCTCTCCGCATTCATAAATTTCATACGGTTCACAGATCAATTCTGTTCACAACGCGTCAATAAACTTCAGCATCACTCAAACACGATCATCGACGAGCACGAAAAAGTCAAGAATAAGCTAGCAGATGTTAGGTTACAAATTGCAGAGATCAAGTACGCGTCCATGTGCCTTCAGAGGGGCTGACCAAACCTCACATACCTTCGCAGAGCAAAGTTGGCCAAGGATGAACCAAGGTGTGAGGAGCTACGGGCGGAGAATAACCGGTTGATGAAACATCTTCGGGATACAAAGGAGCTCCAACAAACATCCATAGCAGAAATCGACAGATTGAAAGCCGAAAAACAGCAGTTGCAACAGAGGAAGGTGCGTCAGCTGTGGCCTCTCTTTTCCATCCTGTTTATTGATATGAAACAACAGGAAGCGTTCACAAAAGAGATTGAAAGCGTCGAGACAGATATTCAGCGCGTGCGAGGAAGGATCGTTCAATCACCGGAACGGGTCAAACGTGCAATATCAACGATGGGAAATCAAGTTTCCGAAGACAAGGGACTTGTCTCGCAGAATGAAGCTAAGACGCGTGAATTGCAGACCAAGATAAAAGTGCTGAACAATATTAGCGAGGTAAGATTCCCCCCGTATATCGAAATTTAGCACCGGCTCAAAAACAGTTTCAGGACATACATGGCTGTCTAGACCAGCTGCAGATCATCGAAAAAGAGGCGGAATCACTTGAGGCCTCGCAGCGAGAACTCACTGACCTCAAAGCTCAGTATGAAGATAAGGAAGTCGAACGAAACGAGCAAAGATTACGTCAGGAGGTAAGCAGTTTATAGTACTCCTCCATGACCACAACTTGAACTTGGACGTAGCGAGTGGCGAAGCAGCTGGCGAACGCGCGACAAAAGCTGGAAAATACACAGGCGCGCGCTAAAGAGAAGCGGGAGGCTAATCAAAGGGCTCGCGAGAAGCTTCAGGTGGAATACGATCAGATGAACGTCGAAAGGCAGCAGAACGACAAGAATCTACAGGGGGTTCGTGAGGAGACCGATGCAATTGAAGCCAAGGTGATATCGATTGCTTGAGCTGAGCCCTTTTGTGCTGAACAGGCTCTCTTTGCAGATTGCTGAACACATCCGAACCAGCGAGGCTGAAATGAACAGCCTCTTAGCGGATTATTGGCATCTCAGGCATGAGACAGGTCCGTGCCCCATCGGTCTATTGTATCATGCTCACCACTGAACAGAGGTATATATGGAAACCTTATCGAACAAGCTGAATATTCGAGCTTAGCTCTCACATCTGTCTCATTTCATCCTCTTGTGCAGTATCTAGTAAACCTATCTACATTATGTTGTCGGTAATGTATCGAGGCTTGGACCCACATGGATCCATACTTACCATCGGTTTATCACATGGGCAACTCCAACGAGGCTCCCATGATTTGACACTTGCCGATCGCCACCAATCAGCCGCCTCCCACTCCCAAACTTTTCCGAGCCATGCTCTTGCCTCTTCGCGCCAGGAGGCTCTTCGTACATCGATCTGCATCATTCGACGGTCTCGTGTTCTCATACATCCCTCGATGACGACAAGCAACACCCGCCGGACAATCTACATAATTCCTCATATTTCACATCACTGACCCACGAAGCTCGTCATCGACTTTCCACTGTTGGAAATGAGGCATTTGCATAAGTTTTTAACCAGCTCGATCGCGAAAAACGAAGCGATTCCGCCGGGGTTCAGCTTCAGTATCGAGCACTTCTGTTAACTCAAGGTCCTTATATCGCTCGTTTCCACACAAAGGTGCTACCCTTTGCACTCATCAATTTTTACGTGACTTCAGTTCCGGTTGGCTGACTGAAGCTCGAGGCAGGCTCTGCGACCTTCTTCAACGAACTGACACGCTTTCGAATCAACCCGTCCAAAAAAAGTCCTCTTGGCCAGTTGATTTCACTTCCGTTCACCGAATTAGCGGAGGTAAATGTCGACCACAATAACAAATTGTACCACTGTGTCCTTCCTGATTCTTCCTGGTGCACTCAGGTTGTATTCATTTGACCTGATGAGGGTCAACACTGGACCGCTCAAGACTCAATGGACTATATGTGCCTCCGGCTCGTTGGAATGACCTTCTCTGTGGTTGCCCCGCTAGCCCATCAACTTTGAGGTAAAGCATTCCAACCCGTCTTCTCGTTCAGCTTTGAATCGAATCTTACTCTTGCATCCATAGGCCAGCTCACTGTTCACGATGTATCTCTGTGGGCTGATAGGCAAACTCGCTCGTCGCACACCGGGTGTAAACTGGAATGTCGACGGTGGTGAGAGTCAAATCACGCTCTCGATACACCACAGTAGGACCACATCGCTTCCGGTGTAAGTTATAACTTATTCATCGACTTTTATTGGTCTGTCCAACTACGAAACACTCACACCATATTATATGGGTCGTAGCGCTGTGCAGGTTCACAACCACGTTTACATTGTTACCGCGCCTGAGGACCACTTTCAGCTCAAGGAAACGGAGAAGCCCCAATGTACGAGGCGGCGACAAGAAAGATAGACTACAGTTGGAGCAATGGGTCAAGAACAGAGACGAGACCATCATTACTGGCAGGAACAAAGACAGGCTAGGTTCCGAAGAATGAACGTCAAACCATGCCTCCGTTGGCAGGAATCATCCTCCGACCACGATAGTATGCAGTGCGATCGTGCTACGAGTCGTTCTATGATCTACAGAGAGCCAGAAAGTCAATTTCCCCGAATCATCTCAATATTGAGAGCGCTGATGTCGAGAAGGGTCGAGAAGGCTTGTATGGGTTAAATGTACTAGTAGATCGTCGTCATCCAATTTCATCAATGCGAACTATTTCTGACTGGCTTTTTCTCACCCTGAATTCTTTCTCTCCAACCACCATCAGCGCATGCACGCTTCCATGCCCTCGGAACAGATGCGGTTGCCACTAGCCCTTCCTACTGTCCCTATCATTCTCGTCTTGTCGAAGTTGTTTCGTTCATCCTCAGGCCACAGCTCGTCGGCCGCCTTTTGAATCGAATGTCATGAAGCAATTTAATCTGGGAAGACGCGTGCGGCGTCATTGGCCCACTTCGCGACCTTATCTTCCAGCTAAATTCTAGCTAAACTCAACACCAAAATAGTATTATTGCCAAAGCTGTCCTCTGTTCCCGCCGATCCGCGCAACGCTTTCTGTAACCTCTGTCGCACCCACTCTCGGCCGCGAACACGTTTTTACTCCCGCCCATCATCATGCAATGAAGTGAACTCCATTTCAAGGCTAGTTGAACTGCAAGTCTCCATCAGAAAAATGCATCCGACGGAGTAATTTGTCTACAAGCTCAATGCGTTCAAGGTTGGAGCCTTGCATGATGCATGGGATAAAAGGATGCTGGTCCAGAGGCATTGCAATCGATAGCAGGACCCAGCCTACAGTTCTGCTCAGTTTTCTCTTGCAGACCCTCGTAATCTACGATCCGACATCCACCAAATATTTGGAATATGGCAATGACCCCAGAGTCAGACGAGAAGCATCTTTCAACTCCCCACTATACAGAACATCCCGGCAAGCATCATCGGGACGTGCGAGATACCGCGGCGGCGGGGAATACCGCGACAGATCAGTAGGGTCATTCCTTTATACTGAGCTGTGCCTTGCTCATTTGCTCCGAATATTAGATATGGGGAATCTCTGGTCGATTTCGATCCCAAAGCAGAAGCTCGACTCCGCTTAAAGATTGACCTCATGATCATACCCACTGTATCGCTGTTATACCTGTTCTGCTTCATTGATAGGGCTAACGTCGGTGAGGAGTCCATTACGCGGAAGCTATGTAGTCCTTATCAATCTTGTTGCCTATTCTATAGGAAACGCCAGACTTGCTGGCTTGGAAGCCGATTTGGGCCTCGAAGGTTACGACTACAACATCGTTCTGACCTCTTTTTATGTCTCGTATATAGTGTTTGAGATCCCCAGTAACATCTTATGCAAGAAAGTCGGTCCTGGATGGTTCATTCCCGCTTGCACACTCCTTTTCGGCGCCACATCCATTGCAACTGCATTCGTGAAGAATATGGCGCAGGCAGCTGGGGTTCGTTTCGTTCTCGGTAGGTCGTCATTAGCCTCGGTGTGTAGTACATGATACATGATAGCCCACGACACTCCTAGGTATCTTCGAGGCCGGGATGCTACCTGGGATTGCGTACTACCTATCTCGTTGGTACCGGCGAAGTGAACTAGCGTTCCGCCTCTCCGTGTATGTCGCCATGGGTCCGTTGGCCGGGGCCTTTGGGGGAATACTGGCATCAGGGATTCTCCGTCTCTCCCATTTCGGTAGTTTACAGCAGTGGCGAATGATCTTTGCCATTGAGGGGATCGTCACTTGCGGTTTAGCTCTCATTGGCTTCACGACCCTCACCGATCGGCCCCAGACAGCCCGCTGGCTTACCAAGGAAGAGAAAGAACTAGCTATCTCTCGCGTCAAATCTGAACGTGTCGGTCAGACCGCAGTTCTCGATAACTTGGATCTTACCAAACTCATACGGGGGGTGACTAGCCCAGTCACCATTGCGGTTTCTTTTATCTTCCTTCTCGACAATGTCACCGTACAGGGACTTGCATTCTTCTTACCCACCATCATCAGGACGATCTATCCGACCAAAGGAGTAGTACAGCAGCAGTTACAAACTGTTCCGCCCTACATCGTCGGGACTTTCTTCACCGTCCTCCTCCCTTATGTGAGCTGGCGGATCGACCGACGGCTCGTTCTTTTCATTGCGTCTGCTCCTTTCATGATGATTGGGTATATCATGTTCCTCGCATCTGAGGATCCCCGCGTTCGCTACGGTGCAACTTTCCTCATCGCCGCAGGATCCTTTCCCTTCGGAGCGCTATGCAATGCAGAGGTCTCCGCGAACGTAGTGTCCGATACCGCACGTGCTTCGGCCATTGGTATGGATGTCATGTTCGGTAATATTGGAGGTCTCATCTCAACTTGGAGCTTCCTACCGTTTGATGGACCCAGTTATCCGATTGGGAATGGATTGAACCTCGCGACGTCGAGCACGATATTGATGATCAGTATCATGTTGTTGACCTGGATGGTGGCAGACAACAAGAAGAGGGGGCGGAGGGATGTTCAGGAAGAACTGGAAGGCCTTGATCAACGAAGTATTGAGAGTTTGGACTGGAAACATCCGGGGTTCAGATGGCATCCATGATTCCACGAGTCTATGATAAGTAAATAGACAACGGTAGTATTGCGGATGGTGTATGATAATTCAAGTGAAATCTGTTGCTATCTTTCTCTCCCGTGATGCATGGAAGCTTCTAAACAATCTAGGTTGCAGAAACGTTCTGGCGTCCGAAATTCGAAGTTGATGCAGCCAGTCACCAGTCCATGCAAACCCAACAAAGTCTGTGCGGCTTTGGCTCCGGCCCGGGGGAGGGATGGGCGCTAAATCCAGTCGGAGAATTAGGCGCCGGCAATTATTTGGGTTGTGGATTAGTCAGAAAGCGCACTTCCTTCAACTTGCTTCCCCACTACCATGTCCAAGCATCACCCTGGTGTGTTTACTTCCATGTTTTGACTTCTACTCGTACTGAAAAGCAACTAGATCTTATTATGTGCCGGCGTCAGCCTGGTATCGGTGCGTCAACCTTCTCCTGGCTTGTGGTGCAGGTTTCTGACCTTTCACCTTATGGTTAGCTATTGGACGACTTTGTGAAAAGTGTGACGGAAAATGGTATCTCTCATCACTCAAATTGGGCTGACAGCTTCTAACAACCGTGATTCTCAGCCCAGTTTGTGATTCGTACGTGCGGCCAGAGACCTTGGTCCGAATTTGCGATGAGTGTAACTTTGGTACTTACGGAGGACGGTGCATCATCTGTGGCTCTCCTGGTGGGTCGTACGCTCTACTATCGATATAACGTCTTACACAAGGGCTTTCATTGAAGGTATATCTGACGCGTACTATTGCGCTGAGTGCACGCGGCTTGAAAAGGATAGAGACGGATGCCCAAAGATCGTTAACTTAGGAGCTAGTAGAACTGATCTGTTCTACGAGCGCAGGAGACTGGGTACGTCCGTGTTTTACTATCCTATGAAATTGCCTGAGATATTTTACTCGTAAGGATTCAAGAAAGGCTAGCGCTCCATCACATTCGCAACCCCCGTCGAAATTACGTCCCCGCTCGATCTGTATACTAATTACACGCGTCTTTCAGACTCCACGATGTCTTCGATTTTCTATGAAATACGCCATTAAAATGAATATCCGCTCATCAGTACACCTTCTGTCGACATGAAGTCACCATGAGATGCGGACCTCTTCACGGTCCAGCAAATGATTTTGTAATGAATTCTAGGGCTGCCAGTATCTGACTGACAAATACTTCGCAGCTCCTGTTCTACTTCGTCCATATGCGTGGGATGGTCCACCCAAAAGACCACGCTCACCACACGGAGTTGGGGACAATAAACGTCTGTTTGAGCATCGCAACGACGCCTGAGCATTTCCAGAACACCACACCGCGTGCGGAGGTCTGAGCTCGTCCAAGTGACGTTTTCGAGGTTGGGGCACAGAGTCATCGATGAGACACCTCCAATAGTTTCCACGCTGCGGCGATTCGTGAATAATCTTGTGGTCTCATAGGAGGCCTCAATCAACTCGAGAGCCTGGATACTCTCGCCCTCGCAGGCCAGGTACCCGGACACGGCGTAGCTAATTTCAGGCTCGTCGTCCTCGTCGTCGGCAGTCAAGTGGAGTGTCAACCTGCACAGGGGAGAGGGATCAAGAATTCCCCGACGTAATTGGAGTGATTGAATAGGTAAGAATGGTTCGTCCGCGGCGTTGAAAGGGAGGTCGAAACGCTCGCTGATGCAATGAGTGTAACTCAGCCGCTCTAGGGAGGGAAGGAAAAGCGCCGCCATTAGGGAAGCTGTGGTTCTTGGGTACTCGTCAACTATGACGAGTTCCTTGAGATCTCTGAGCTCGAGTCTCCTCTGAGGCTCGAATCCGAAGGGCGCGGAGGTTTCCCCGACTGTCAACCTGCAAACCCTCAGGTTCAGACACCTTTCGAGAATCTGGAAAACGAGAAGGGGAGTGGGTCGAAATAGGTTTGAACCTAGACGGTAGGTGAGTGCAAGCTCAACGAGAAATTCGAATGAACTTCGTGGCACAAGCAAGAGGTTCACGGGCAGAGAGGTTGTGCTGAGCGACAGTGAGTGTAAATGTATGTTGCCGCGGAAGAAAGGAAGGTTGTGCGCCGTCGCCGTGTCCCGCAAAGTCCACGCAGAACGGGCCGTACCAATCGATAACGACCTGAGTGACGAAAAGGACCGTTCGCCCCCTTGACCGTCGTAGCAAATAGCCCGAAAGACCTGGGGAGAAACGTCCAAGCTCAGGCATACATATCTAGCTGAGAAGTCCCCGACGACCCTGGATATCCCCATTATCGTGAGATCTCTCAGACCGCTGGAGGGCGCTGACAGCCCCGCCACCCCGTCCTGAGGGTCGGTGTCTTCTTGGACGGAAAGGGACAACGGTGAATCACTGGCCCGAGTGAGCCATGCCCTGACCCCTACTGAGGCAGGGACACTCCCATCTATGTTTCCAGGACTATTAGAGCTCTCCGGGAAGCGTCGAGGAAAGGTCAATTGGACGGTGGACCAAAGACTGGGGGTGGACACCGCAATTTCCCTCCAGCGTTTGCAGACCGTCAGGAAAAGCAGGGGGGGTCGTGAGGTCCCGACGTCGGCAAACGAGCCTGTCCGGGCTGAAAACAGACAACAAAGGAATATTTCCTCCATGATCTCTTGTGGTACAATGTCCATGATTGTCAGGGATCCGTAGAAATCTTGTACACTTTTTTTTTAGGATCGGACGTGCGGGGACAGGAAAGTACGTACCGGCAGTTCTGATGTGAAAGTTTTTCGAAGAAAAGCAGAGGAAGTGGGCTGGTTTTACGGAGGCGTGGCGAAAGGGATGCGAACTTATTATAATGCTGCCTACTAGACATATGTACTTTCAAAGCATCGTGACTTGGAGGGCAAAGCAGGGCAAAGCACGGTTCTTCGGTCTAGAACAAAGCCGGTTTTCACCCAGGAATCAAAGCAGCAGAATTCAGTCGCGTAGATCATTATTGATGATAACGGCAAGGTACAAAAAGAAGAGAAAAAGGAAATTGGGTTCCTCGTACATGTTGTTCTTGACGTGTTCCTCTAGTCCTCGCTCTCCGGCGGATAAACGACGATCTTGTCTATGTCGGCACCCTTGACTAAAGCGAAAGAGAACCATCAGAATCTGTTTTGACCATGGTAAAATAGTGGTGCAGGTCATCACTCACAATCAATTCCGTTCGACAACCCTCCAACGGTGATCGTATTGGTGCCACCTTCATCAAGGGTGAGAAGGAGCGGGGTTGAAAGAATGATTCCTTTGTTCGTGTCCCTTTGGTATAACGTGTCCAACTTCTGAATGTCCCCGTTTACAACGACAGATGAAATCCTTCTCAGAGCAAACTTGCCACCGATTCGGTCTGGGCTTCCTCCAGCTAGAGAGCATCACGACATGGGCACTGTGAGCACCAATCAGGAAGATATTAATCGGGAGGCTCACGCTGATCGCCAAAGCCCATGTCATCTGTATCTAGAGATATGATCACTTCAGTGTGATTGTGAAAAAGAAGGGCGGACCGGGGACCTACTTTGGTAATAGAAAGACACCCACTGCGGCGAACCGGTTCCGTGGACTCCCTCAAATGTTACAGTACTGTCGTTCCCATAAATTCCCGTCACGATGACGCCTCCGCTGGCGAAGTTCTATGGGAAGTCCTCAACGTGACGCTGGACGAGGATGCCTTTCTCATGACTCACCGCTTCCTGCTTGAATGCTTTTCCATTCACCTTGGCGTCTTTCCCATAGTACGTGATGCCCTCTGGGAGTGTCCATTCGCCACTCACCCTGAACATGATCAGCATGACGTCGAAAGAAAGATATAATCCCGTGGCTTACACGTTCAGATCGTATACATCGTGCCACACGAGCCGAAGATTACCCTTTTCATCGTCAACCTCTATCGGCAGCCATATGTACCGACTTTCCCAGAGAGAGTTCGAATCCCACTGAGGCAGGTTAGTGAAGCCATGGAGTTTGTACCGAGCAAGGAGATAAATACCTGATCCCCGAGATAGAGATGGGTGGTCTTTTGGTCACCTTCGATTGTCAGGGTAAAGCCAGACTGGGAATTAAAGGTGCGTGTTCCGAGGGGTGCAATCGTGAAAGGTTGGGACCAAGGTCCGCCAAGGTTGTCTGCACGAAAGGCAACAACATCTAAAGAGAGGTGTTAATTTGGTCTACCGACCTCGATCAGAAAAGGGGCGTACTGTTGGGGCGATATCCAGTTTTGTGGCTCATAATCATATAATAAGACTTATCGGTCTGAACGATGGTTGGGGCCTCGAGGTCAAAGTCTAGCAAAAAGGGTAATTAAGCTTCATATGTTCGTTTGGAGATGAAGAGGCATACTTTCGAACGTGTAGATGACTTCAGTCAAATTATTCTTTTCGTCGTTCATGCGCGCGATTAGATCATCCCTCCCTAAAGCGAAATCTCCATTGGAGTAGAGCGAATAGGTTTGGCCATCCTTGCGGTCAGTGAACATTCCATAATCTTGACTCCAGTTTCCCAAAGGTGAGAATGCGTCGACGAAGGTGTAAGGCCCGGTGATATTTGGAGAGGTAGCAATCCCCTGGAGCAGCCAACCGTACGTCGCGTTGTCTGCATGCCTAGCAAGACGTCAACCGTTCATCGAACTCTACCTCGTGGGTATGTATCACGCACCACCACATCTAACATTCGCGAAAGGTCGTACGATTTAGCTTATACTCGTCATAAAGTGTGTAACATACGTTATACAAGTTAGTTTCCTTGCTATACACCACCTTCGGGCGTTGAATAATGTCTTCAGGAGAGATATATGGGTGGCCTTCGATAGGAGCTATAGACTCGGCCAGTCAGTATCAAACATTCAAGTGCCAATTCGGATGATATGCATACCGAGAGCAAGTCCATTATACTCCCAAGTCGCAAGGTCATCGCTACTGTACACATTCACACCACCACCTATACCCAGTATACGTAATGTTAGGAATTTAGCCTTGGATTTATGTCGGCAGCCCACCTTCGACTTGTCCTTCTACTTTCCTCTCCCCAAACCAGTAGAACCTGCCTGTCCCTTCCTCTCTAGTTATCCCACCGGCATGATTTGTGATAATGTTTCCCTCTGTGTCATACCAACGCGCTCCTGGAACGATGTACTTGGCTGAGACTATCCCAGCTGAGAGAAGAACCAGAATTGCGCTTGCTCGCATTGATGCTCTTGAGGGACGGTCAACGGATCCATGTCGGATGTAAGTCAACTTCTTATATGTGCTCCATTTTCAGGGCACCATACCATACGGTGCGGAAGGGTCATATGGTTACAGCGAGAGGTGGTGAAGAGAGGATTGTGGCAGCACTGGTCAGGAGTAAAATTGGGCGGGATGCGGCGGACCGTCGGGATTTGAAGCGAGCGGCGAGCGCCTGGCTCAACAATTCAAGCGAAAAATATTAGTAGGAATAGCAAGTACAACATCCGACTTCATCTACTCTGGTATACAGCATATGGTATTATAGGCGGGCTTCCGAGAGGGTTGTCCAGCTCAGCGAATGCCCTAGACGAAACGGTCAGAAAGAGAAATCTTGATTAGAGTGAAACTCCTCACTTGAACGCTTTCATGTCGACCTTGAGGCCTTGTAAGAACACAGATGACTTTGGAGAGGATGCAAAAGACTTACACGAGACTTGAATACAAGGAATACGTGCGTGTCGTTGTGGGTGTCAACAGCCTCACATTCGTCGCAATAATCTTTGCCGCAATAAGCGCAGCGATACCATGCTCCCGTGATCTTCTGCATATGTCGATCACAGAGCGCGGAATGATGCGTCAACCTTCTCAGATATTCTGTCCAAGCCCAGTTAGCGGCGTTGAGTTTGGAGGAGGATGGGGAGGACCGACCGTCAAGGTCATCAAGGTTGGGGCCACCATCTGGCCCAGCGGGTTGTGAATACCTATTCCGGATGAGGTTGGAGATGTAACAGGAGATTTCTTAACAGCTTACAGTCGAGGTACCATCGGACGTTCGGATTGTATTTCCTTGCTCACTGGACGTTTCAACTTGAAGAAGATGTGGTACGGGTCGTGCGTAATATACGAGCTCTTTTCACAATCCGAGCACTAATAAGAGATGAGTAAGTCACATTACCAGCACAAGGCACATTGGGAGATACCAAGTTGAATGAGGTCGGCAATGAGGGGCAACTGGCACATTGGTACCGAACCCCGCGTATCAGCTGAACATAACGATTAGGACAAAGGATACGAATCCGAATAAATGACTTGCCTGGTTGCAACCGTTGCAGAACGTTGCGTGATTGTCGTCGGGAACCTCGGGTATGGGAGTTCCAACCACCGTACGCGCATACGTCGAAACTTCGGACTTAGCTTTGCTTGAGGAAGACCGCCTCCCAACATTGCCGGCAGTATGGCGAGTCCACATGTAAGTCGCTCTCCGACTGAGGGTTTGTACCTAAGGGGGGTGAGAAAGAGCGATGGTGCGGCACCGGGAGATTTTTACCTCAGTTCTCTCCAATGGGAACGGTATCTATCGAAGAGTGAGTGTTGGAAGCTGCCAAAAGGTTCATGGACCAAACCTTGATTGTGATATGCGACGAACTATGCCCGCCGTCGTCTGAGTCTAGGTTCCCGGGAAGGCCGGCACCCTCACAGTTCGAGCAAATATCTACCGAGTCGCAAATAGCGCAGTGGAACCTGGCGCCAACGATATCTTGCATACAGTGATAACATTTAACGTCGGGATGGACCATGGCTGTGAAGCTGTGAGACATTGAACGGGCGCGTGACGGAGAACTCACATTCTTCTTCCCCTGGGTCTGCGGATGGGTCATGGTACAGATCGGGCTCGCTATACGACCTTAGTGGTTTCTCTGGCATGACGAGGAAGGCATGCGACGGGTGGAAATCGTGCACTTGACTGTATGGAAACTTGGATCAGTGTTTGGAGAAAAAGTAGGACCCGTTCGCTCGCACCTATAGCAAGCTCTGCAGAGGAAATATTTCTGACACGAAGCACACTTATACGACTTCTGAAGGGGGGTCCGGGCACTACAAGCGGAACAAGTGATGTGGGTGGACTGGTCGTGCTCTGTGAGAGGACATGTCGGTAACAAAGTATCACATAGGATAAGGCGAGCTCACCTAGATTCTTCCATCCGCCGTGCCCCCACATCTGCTCCAGGTATGCGTGGCGCAATTGCCCTTTTTGTGTCGGGGCAGTCCTCCGCCACTGCAAAGCTCTCTGCTCGTCTTCAGGAGAGGTTGGGGACCGCCCAGATACTGTGGGCGAGGATCCGGGCGCGAGCCCTGCTTCGATAGCGTGTTGGACACCAGTAAACTCGATACAAGCAGCGCATAGCTCATATCCGACGCGAGAAGGCCCTGGAACTCCGAGAGAGGTGGGCGAGGGGGAACCTTTGGGCAACGCGGGCAGTGGTTTGTGCGACCTTGAACTCTTCCGCGAGTATACTGATTCTGTGTCGACATATGTGTGAGATGAGGTAGAAAAGGAGTTGACTGAGTCGCGATGTTGAGGTGGCTGTGGCGGATATGAGAAGGAAGAGTCGATAGAAGGGCCTCGAGCCTTCCCCTTGACCGCCTGTGATCGCGACCTGGGCTCTTTCTCGCCGCAAGTGGTGCAGACATACTTCATGCTATCCAACACAATACCGCATTGCGAACAATCCGTTAGAATATTGTCAGAGGGGGGCTCAACCTCGACGAATTGGAGGAGTTCTGGCGGAATGATGGTTTCTAGAGATGGATTGGAGTGATACGTCTGTGGTGCAGGGGGACGCTCAGGCCGTGATTCGCTCGCGGTCCGTTGAGAGGCCAACCAATTGAGCTGTCTCGAGGTCGGTCGAGGCTTTCCTGCTGAGACACTGGGTTCGTACCCCGCATCAGATACTCCAGACTCGAGATTCTGTGAGCCGGCGGAATTGTACGAATAGTAGTACTTGCCCCGTCCGTCCTGCTCCAAAGCAAGATCTCCAAGTTGATCTACTTCCTCTGGCGCAAGAGATTCGCCACCGGATTCAGATGGTTCAGGGAGTGTTCCGAGTTTTGTACGAATGGCTCGTTCGTTTTGATCTCTAAGCCACGCTGCTCCACGGTCATTGCTGAGGAGAGGATCTTCATCTATACTCGAAGTGTCATCCCGTAGCTCTTGGAGTTTCAGACGCTCGAATACTGCCGAGGGATCCTCCGGGTACCTCATCGATGCAGACGTGCTACGACCATCGGAGAAAGGATCTTGTGAACGAGATGAAGAGGCGATCGAGCCGTTTGCCTTGGGTTGTGAAGAAGATGCGTCCTGGTGTACCCATGAAGACGAACCTGAAGGTGAGAGATCATCCCAACCAGATTCTCCGGAGAGATTTGACCTCAAGTCGCGTCTGTATCCCGGCGGCGCGAGCGTATCGGATGAGACTTGTTCACTGTGCGGTCCTCCGCCCGTGTCCCTCGAGCTCACAGTGACAGAGTCATCATCGAGGTCGACAGAAGGTGCTCCGAGGGAGAACGAAAGCTCACTACCGTTGCGGTTCTGATACTCTTCTAGGCTGGCCAACGATCCACTATCCGACAAACTCGGTCCATCCACATATACCATGATGCGCAAAACAATCTTTACCCTCCCATGGCTACTCCTGGAGAGGGCAGACGACATTGACTGGTTGTCATCCTGTCCTTGCTGGAAGTATTGGATAGCCTCCGTCAAGTCCTCCTCGTGCTCTATTCCCATAGTCTCCCCATCATCGTCCCTCCAAAAGATGCCATATCCTATGTCTCGTAGACTGAAGCATTTCTCGACCTGTACAAGTTCATGTCAATCATACCACAGCATAAGAGATTTGCGACACACCCTATCTCTCAACGTCTCGTACGTGCAATTCCTCGCCGATCTGAACTGTATTTTTTGGGTACGTGAATCTTGAAAGGTGCACTTGACCACCAAGGGATTTTCTGGTCGATGGGACATGGAAGTCCTTGAAAGCTATCCCATCCGCAGCAACTGCCAGGTGGGCGGCACTGGTCGAGACTTACATAAGGTCTCTTATTTCTGAGAAATATAAATCCGCCTGCTTGAAACCTGCCTTCTGAATGCCAATTACCTCTGGCTACGGTAAACATGGTGACGAAGGGAATGAGAAACGTAGAACTTCGTGTATGAAAGAGGACGGTAATTTCTTTGTCCGAATCAAAATGGTTTCTTCGTCATCGGGCCAATGCAGTATATTATTGTCCGCGGCTTTTCTCCCATAAACCCTCACCTCGATGGCCGATGTCTCTTTCCTTCCGGCACTGTCGCCCTCAGATATCGAGAGAGCTGCTCAGGTACGATGCCTCTGTCATTTATATCTGCATAATGCTCAAGGGTGAGGAACTAGTTGATATTGCAAGCCTATAGTGTATCGAATCCAAATGCACCCCGCCAGGACATACAACGTATTCAACAAGAGTTGCTCGACATACAGAAGCTTCCCGAAGCTTGGGGTCTCGTGATTCCGTTCTTAGACCACCAAGACCAGAACATTCAATTCTTCGGTGCCCACACGTACGTCTGGACAGGATACGCGAACTCACAAAGAGAGCTGAATAGATTCAAGAGCTCAGGTCAAGATTGCAAGGGACTGGTGAGTTGGAGGACGCGTAAATCTATACACGAAGACTGATTCATGCCGTCCAGGCCTTCATTTCCGGACGAACACGCAGAGGCTCTTCGAGACCTCTTGGTACAGCTCACAGCACATTCTGCGGCGGTCGGGAAGAAGAAAGTGGTTCTGAGGAAATTGTTTGTTGCCGTACGTTCGTTTTCGTCTGATGTCTCGTTGATCTCACCTCCATGATTCTCAAGCTAACATCTCTCGCCCTCAAACTCGTCCCCCAACACCCCACTCGATGGCCTGATTGGATACTTACTTGTGTCACTTCAATGTCCGGGCGTGGTGCAGCAACTGAACACATCCATGACTTTCTTGCGATTGTCGCAGAAGAAGTTGCAAGTGCAGATCTCATAGGATCGAGCAAGTGAGCCCACGCAAACACGCTCAAAAACCCTCTATCTTACTTCAATCAGATCCCGGATGCAGCAGAGTCTACTAGACGCAACATCTATGGTGATCCAGGCTATCAAGTCGTCGATTGACCCGCCTTTGAATACTTCCTCGCACAACGTGTTGGCTGCTTTGAAGTCTCTCCAAGCCTGGCTGTCTCATCTACCTTCCAGGTGACCGTCACCAGTTTTCCATTCACGAACCAAAGCCGCTGAACTGTATCACAGCGATTTGACACCACTCTTTCCGAACATCATTTCCCTCCTACAACCCGAAGTAGACGACGTTTTCGTGGGCGCGTCTGATACCCTTCAGGAAGTCATGACCAAATCTGCTCTGTCGGATGGTTCCGGGTCGAGAATTCTTACCGAACCCTTGCTAGTTTGGCTAGACTCGCGGGGGTCACAAGTTGTCAACAACTCGTTGCAATCTGGCCTTGTAGATGAGGTTTCCCAGTCACTTTGTAAGCTCATCACTGCTCTTGGGGATCACTCGACGAGCTACATTGCCGCCCATATGGCTTCTCCTGCATCTGTCTCGCTTCTTCCTTCGGCCGGCGCTGCCTTGATACGGGAATCTCAGAACAAAACCAAAGGACAGCTTTCGCAAGGGTTTCTCAAGTTGTTACTGGCATATACGGGCTTCCCAGGGTATTACGGCGCAGATGAGGACGTCAGCGAGATGACCCTTGGCTTTTGGTATATGCTCCAGGAAGCTTTGTGGAATAACGATTTCTACATTGAAGACGGTGGGGAACCTTCCATAGCCGACCAACAGTCATCTGTCGATCAAACCGCGGGGGCCAAGGAGCTGTATGTACAGGTTGTCAAGGTCCTTCGGGGGAAGATAAAGTATCCCGGTCCTGGTAATGGGTGGTCCAGGGGTGTGTACTTTCTTACCCAAAAGGGGGTCTTTGCGCTGACGTTCACTGCTGAAAGACCAATTTGAGAAATTCCAAGTGTTAATCGTCTCTTTCGTCATTCAAATACCCGTACTCATACCACTTGCGCAGGTATCGACGGGACGTGGGCGATATCCTCATAAACGCGTATGTGTTTCCTAATATACTCACGGTCTCTGCTTATAACTAACGCTCAATGAGATAGATACT
Source organism: Marasmius sp. AFHP31 (assembly GCA_024721195.1). Lineage (NCBI taxonomy): Eukaryota > Fungi > Basidiomycota > Agaricomycetes > Agaricales > Marasmiaceae > Marasmius > Marasmius sp. AFHP31. The sequence continues at coordinate 85,677 of JANHQD010000110.1, forward strand.
ATGTAATCAGAGACGACATGATGGGCTTCTTCGTCAGTGAGCTAGCCAATCACCTGTCTTCTGTTCACCGCGGCCAGGGCCACTGGGAAGTAAGGGACGAGCATCTTTTCCTGCTGCCCTTCTCTAACTACGTTCTCAGGACGTGGAGGCAACATTGCACTGCATCTTATCGATACAAGAGGCTCTAGATTACGACAACGCACCTCATCTACCTCGGTTATTCAGTCGGGAAATTCTAGGATCCCTTCCTACGACCGGCCACGTTCGCGTGCGCAAGACCACTCTTGGCCTCTTGGGTATTCACGAAGTATCTGTTTTTGTTCTCCAAGCTGACGAATTCTGAAAGGCGCATATGCTTCTTGGTTCGCTTCAAATCCGGACCAGCCGACCATACCCCCGCGGCAAGAACTCCTCACCTCAGCGGTTTCTTATGTCGTGCAGGCATTGCCCGATTCGATGCTCTCGTTGCAAGCCGCGACTGCACTTCGAAATCTGTGCGACGCCAACAGGAAGTTGCTTGCACCTCAGATTGGCGCGTTCGCCGAGCTTCACGCTGGATTGGCACAAGTTCCGGTGAGTTTTTCGTTCTGCCGCCTGGCCTTCGTACTGAGAAGGACAATAAGGATTCCGAGAAGGCGACTGTGATGGAGTCCATCGCAAGTGTTATAGAAGCTCTCCCCCCAGCCGATGCCATACCTACTGTCGAGGTGAGATCTCATCTAGGCTATCCTCCTAGTTCGCGGGCTGATTTGCAACCAGGTTGTTGTCAATCCCATCGTACAGCGGCTGTTAGAGATCCTGCGCTCACCCACATCTGTCAGTCCAACAATCATCTTCATTGTTGTTCCAGTCTGATCGCTGCACTCAGCTCCCTCAAGAAGCCCGGGAAGCGATCGTTCTCCAGTTGGAGACACTTTCTGGTATCGCGAAGGGGCTGACGAGTAGTACGACTAGCGATCTCCTTCTAGAAGACGAACCGGAAGTCGATTTGGCTTTTGAAGCCCTGAAATCTGCTCGAGAGGACCAACGTGCTACTCGATTGCGACAGAATATCCTCGATGCTATCCGTACTTGCGTGGAACTATTTGGTCATGACGCGGGGATAGCTCAGGTACTTCCTTCGACTCTCCAGGGCGATCAAGACATCTGACTCTGACGATTATGTAGGCCATGAATGAGCTCGTCAAATCCATAACAGCTCTACCAGCCGATATGACCCTGATATCTTTGCCAGCTCCTCCTTTGTTGGAGATTGTCTGTTACGCTATGCAAAGACAGGTGACTGCATCGTGGTTGAGTGTCGCTGGTATATTGATAACCCAGTTGAGCCCACCGCCCCCCATGCCTCTTCAAGACCAGGAAAAAGAGGCGGTCCGAGCCAAGGAACGAGCCGCCCAGGAGGAGCAGGCCAAAGCAGTCGTCTCCAGCGTGCTGCCAATTATATTGAGCACGTCTTTGTCCACTCTTGGTACTCCTGGAGGTATGGAGAATGTGAGTTGGATGAATTTCCGGTAACTGGATGGGTGGACACTCACGACCTCTGCTCAGAATCCCGATATCGTGCAAGAGTTTTTCACATGTTTAGAGAGGGTTCGTTTTGCACGGCAGCCTTTTGTTTTCTTGATATTGAATGTTGATTAGGTTGCTCAAAACCTACCTGGTAATCTGTACTCCTTACCGCCGGGGGGATTGGACACCCTTATGCAGTGTGCAATCCGTGCTCTGACGCTACAAGAGCGGTATTCTCTGGTGTCTGCGTGCTCTTTCCTAGTGAGTTTCCAGCCTGTGACTCTGCCACCCGATAGTGTCCAATCATCTTCCCAGAGCACTTTCATACACCGGTCATACGTCCACGAGTCCCTGACGCCTTATCGGGGTCAACTAATCAATGCCCATGGACAAGCCATCACGGGGGCCATTGTCAGTGGGCTGGCTGGTCAAGCCCCAAGAAGCGCAACGACCAACCTCATCGAGATGCTGTCGACTTTACTCACACGGTGCCTCACTGAGTGTAGAATATGGCTCAATGACGTCCTATTTAGTGTGAGTTTCACTCGCTTATCGATCCTCAAACTCACCTGACTTTGCGGCGGCAGGAGAACTTTGTCGCTTCAAAGGCAACGAGGGAAGACAAGGAACGCTTTATGAAAGCCGTACTCGGGTGAGCTGGCTCGCGATCCACTCACGTTCTACTCGACACTCACTATCTTGGTTCTCAGATCGAGGACGTTGAAGAGGACCCGAGAAGCAGCACAGCAGTTCACTCTCGTTGCAAGAGGGCTAGAAGGCACCGGTTTTGGTTATGCGTCTCTCGCAGGTTGAGAATGTGATCAATATCTAGTATACGGGGAAGTTATACAGTAAATGATGTACGTAGAGACGGTTTCGGTAATTACATTTGTCAAAGGCACTCATATAGCCCGAGCCCCTGTGTTACTCAGTACTGTATTGACTGTATCGCATGTAACGGACTTCTCTCATCGTCACCATCGCCAACATCGACCGTTTCGGTCTACCCAGCGCTTGTATTTCTAGACCTCATCTTTTATTCCCTACTTTCATTTATCTGTTCTTGACCCTGGGATCAAATGGCAACGCTTCCGAGGAGCGCTAAGGGTAGCAGATTTTCAGACACTCGACCCCGTTCTGACTTCGATGCTGGGATCAACACTTCGACGGCTTGGACTGAGCACCTGGAGGCCAGCTCGGTGCCGTCTTCAGATGACGAGCAAGAAAATGGACGCCCGGCAAGGGCGTTGTACGATTTCGAGGGCAAGGCCGAGTTTGGAGAGCTGAGCGTCAAGGCTGGCGATGAGCTCGAGATATTGAAAGAAGACCTTCCTGATGGATGGAGTTTGGTGAAGAATGATGAAGGAGAGACCGGACTGCTACCTCGAACGTATTACACAGTGCGTACCGTCCCAATCGTTGAACTCTGTATTCATATCTCATTCTCGCCGACGACAGTTCACTTCGGACTTTACTGTCTCTCCAGGGGTAGAGATACCTGGCCCATCGTCTTTCAGCAAATTCAGGAAACGTGAACGTGAACCCTCTACCAGCTCTTTAACACCTCGAGCGTCTCCCCGAAACTCAGTTCAACCCATCATACCGCAGAATACTGGAGAATGGCTATTTCCTAGTTTTCGGCAGAATCTCCTGGGAGGCAAATCGCTCAACAGATTCTCGAACTTTGTCACCAGTGGTGCGGAAGCATGGGTGCTGAAGGGCAAAGCAGCAGATACGACACTCGGCACCTCTGCATTCAGCACTTCTACGTTTCCTACGATTCACGAGAAAGTCTCCTCGGATGAGAGCGATGATGGAGATGTAGACGAAGACAGCGAAGAAGCAACCGGAAGCAACAACAGGCTCAGTCTGGTCGGGCTCGGAGAGGCAGACCGACATTTCGTCGATGCTGGGCACGCCTGGAAATCCAAAGTACCACCTTTCAGGGTTTTGATACATTCACCCTCGAAACGCACATCGGTACTTTCAGGAGCTTTCACCGTTTACAACGTCACATCACTGTTTCACATCGACTCATCCAGTGAAGACGAGCCACCTGGCTCGCCGACGAGAATAACAGTCCAACGAAGATTCTCTCATTTCGTCATTCTTCATACCGCTCTATCGCGACGTCTACCCGGTATTGCACTACCACCTCTCCCCGAGAAGCAGTACGCAGGGAGATTCAGCGAGGATTTTGTGGAAGCCAGACGCGGGGATCTCGAACGATACATAAATAGGGTAGTTCGACATCCAGTTGCGCGGTACGCAGAGGTCGTGACTTTCTTCCTTGGTTGTGAGAGTGACTCGGTAAGAGTCGTTTTTCTCACTTTTCGGGGTCAAGGTTAAGCTGATTCTTAGGAATGGAAACGCCTCGTACCCCATCATCTTTCGATGCCACCCGCTGGACCTTCTTTCTATGCCCATGTATTCCACCCTGCTTTCAATCTTGATCTTGAAGACGCGGAAGAGGCTGGTGATCGGTTCAGTACACACACAAGAGCTGTCGGGAAGGGGGTCCAAGGGCTCAGAAACATATTTGGAAGGGTCAGAGACGCCAGAGTGGGTGAGTATCTCTGTTCTATCCATTCTCGCTGCCTGTTCAAACCTTGTTACAGAGATGTCGAAGGCCGAGAGGTTGTTGTCGTATTCGTTGCTTTCATTGATTATTTCAAAACCACTCGCGTCAGCACCCACGACTGGTCTGGTAGAGGAGGATGAAGAGTACAGCTCGAAGGACAAGGGTCTGGTAAACGAAAATGGTGCTTGGTGTTGGCGAGAAGGGTGCAAATGTGAGTAACGCGGTCATTTCAATGATTTTAACTCTTATCTTATGTTCATCAGCTTGTTTGGGAATGACGAAGGCAATGCAGCGGACGTCAGACGCGCTGCAAAGTGTCGCAGATTTGTACGATGACCATGTAAGTCAAGGCACCGTTCCGTATCATCGAGATCGGATATTGATAATGGATCCTTTTCAAGGCGAGAAGAACGCAGCTCGCCACCCATGAATCCCTGAAGGGAGTTTCACACCCTTCTTCTCTGTACGACGGAGTCATTGCAACCCATCGGTCAACTGTTACACGGTATCGGGAGGCCACTAGCGACAGCCATGTACGTTTCTGTGAGCAGTCTTTTGAAACACAACCTCACTATGCTTCAACAGGCAGATGAGGATATGGCGGCACGTTGCGAAACCGTCTTGAACACGACTATGGCAGAAATGGAGACGTACCATACACAGAAAGTCGAGGACTTCTCGACTCTCGCGAAGGAGCATCTAGACGGCGAGATTGAGCTTTACGAGCAGGTCTGCCACATATCTCTCTCTCTCACGCACCTGCCCAAGTCTAACACAAACTCAGATCTTAACTCGTCTTCGAGCCGCGCGGAGCTCATTCGATCCTCCCCAGTTGGAAGAACTCTCAACGTCGCCGCGGCAGCCCTCAATATTTGAGAGGGAACTTGAACATCCCAGGCTCACTGCAGAGCCATTGCTACAACCGTGCCCACACGTATTTGATTCGGCACCCATGAGACCAGTCAGTGTCGCTATTCAGGAAGGAGTTGGAATTCTGACTGGGAGAGGGAGTGTTTTCGGAAAGTTCTGGTGATATGGATACTCAACATGTGGTATTACTCATCTACACTCTCATAATAATGATCTGAAAATCGGGAATCAAAAATGCATGGATGATGGGCTATGGCGCGTCGCGACGCGTCTGGGCGTCTAAACAGCTGCAGCAGCACGTGGTGGTGCAAAAGCCAACTTTGGACGAGTTTTCGTCTGTCACGGCCATTGTTGTCATTCATGAGGCATACTCGTTCTTCCTCCTTTTCTTCGCTACCACCACCTCCCCATGTCTGGGCCTTTGGTCGATGTCGAGGTCACTATCCGTTATACGCCGCAAAAATTTGCATCAGTTGCTCAGCTGGATCGCAAGGTCTTTGCGACCAGACTTCGTCGTGACCTCGATGTTTTGAAGATACCACATCCTCCAGAAGCGAACATTAAGGAGGTCTCTGAGGATGGGATCAAGTTTTTCTGGGAGACGACGCTCAAGGGGGCAAGTTCTGTTCATTTTCCTGGTTCGTCCTCAGAAAGTGTTGACAGCCCTCCTTTCATCACTATTCAGGATCTTCACAAGACAGTTAAAGGCATCATGATGAACCAAAATGACCCCATTGTTTCGCAGCGAAAAAGGTTGTGTGAAGTGTATGTCATTCATTTGGTTCATTGGAGTGAGACATGTTCTCATCATGCGCATGGTAGAGAGTTAATAAATGTGAAGGATACAAAGATAGGGTTCGTTCCCAGGTTCAAGGGATCCGCAACCATAACTCTGTACGAGCTGACCGATCTGTAGCTCGTCAAGGGTTGCGGAGAATACAGCGACACAGGGACCAGGTCGTGGGCCGTTAACGTATTCGTATACCAGACTTACCGGGCAGGGACGACCACGCAGTCGTTTATCGCTGTCACCCCGACGGCGTCGATCTGTCTCACGATCTTCGCATTCTAGCGAAGATGATACGACATCGGTGAAACGCAATTTCCATCGACTACCTGCACAGATGAGGTCAGAACTCTTGCGGACATACACCTCCGACCAGGCTCGGCCTAGCGATCCCTCACGTCCATCGCGTTCAGGATCGAGTTCTTCATTCGACGAACGCGGAAGATCTCCTTCTCCTTCAGACTCGTACTCCAAAAAGTACCCCTCCATACTGTCTTCTCGCCATTCGGCTCTGCCCGAACCAGATCTGACACGCAGGCCTTCACGAAGAGGCCGGTCACATGCTCGGAGGTCATCCCCAACACGCAGATTCTCGCGTTCACCATCGCGACGTCGTCCTCGCTCGATAAATTCTCGCCGTTCTCCAAGAAAGGAGCCATCTTCTATTGACCGTGATCGATCCCCCACGCCTACTCGACGTTCATCAAAGCGCGTCAAATCTCCTTCCCTGGCACCAAAACAATATGCAACGGCTTCAATGTGCGATGAAAGAAGTCTGCCACGTTGGAGACCGCGTCGGAATCGCTCTTTGTCTCCCGATGAGTTCACAGGACGCGTTGAGGCAGACGGAGCAAGTTCCATGAGACGTCCCACAGCCCAATTTGAATACAACTCAGGGCAGGGATCTCGGCGGAACGGCGATAGGCTTGAACGTCCCACCTCGGTTTCGGAGATTGAGAGCGTCCAGGCTTCGTTAATGAAGATTGTGAATTCGGTGAAGGGCGAAGATGATCATACGGAGCATGAGACAGCGCCGGCAACGAGGGCCGCTGAAGAAGAGCTACTAGACAAACCTTTGCTACCTCCAGCTTCCCTTCCCAGGCCGCCCGAACCTTATCGATCTTCATCTCCCCGCAGGCCATTGGGGCCAGGTGCTTCCGTGTCGTCTGCCCCACCGTTGCCGCCGTCGTGCTTGCCTCGTACTGACGCGGCAGGTGCAGACCTTCTCAATCCTACTCCAGCAGTCGCATCGCTTCCCTCAACGAGCCCAGTAACAACTTCCCGTACAGCCCAATCTGGCCCTTCGTGCACTTCAACAACCACCTTATCGTTGCCACCCGACGTAGAGACGTATTGTAATATTATTCCTTCGTCTTCGAATCACTCTTTCAATGTTCTCTCGGCTCCAGATCAGTCCAATCCATCAGACATGCAAGGAAGTGTTGCCCCCGAATACGAACTTACTCCGAAACCATCGTCGTTGCCCGAGGTTCGACCACCACGATGGGTCCCAATTTCTCTAAGGCGTCCGCAAGCCAATAAACCGAAACCCATCGTCCCGGAGACCGAGGGCCCCGAGACGGAGACAGATGTTGACATGTCCAAATCGGCGGATACTTCTTCTGATGACAAGATATTGCAACGTTCTCAAGCAGAAAAGGACTTGATTGCGAAGCTGACCAGGGAACTCTGGGATTCAAGGAGGAATCTAATGGCACTCTCGGCCCGGGGTTTAGCTATCGAGGATAGTCTGAGGGATATGAAGAAGCAAGAAGAGAAGAGTAAGAAACCTGACCGTGGTTTCATGGAGGCATGCGAGCAGCTTGGCGTTGGGAGTAAGAAGATTGGATCTTGGGGTGAGTGTCGTGATGCTCAATCAATATTGGACTTCATTAACGACCCCAAACCTCCAAAATTGTAGAGCTCCAGTTCAAAATCAAAATAGTGGAAGGCCTTCTCCGTGAAGAGACTCGTGCACGCATCAAGGCGGACATGCTGCTGGCGGATGTCTTGAGGGAGTGTGAGGAACCCAAGATCGTTCCACAGCTATACGAGCTATTGTTGCTTGGTGCTTTGCAGAATGATCTGCCAGCGTAGGTGAAGATCCTAGACCGGGTTACCTATACATACTGTCAAGACTCAAGACTTGAGCGGATATGTGGCTTACCAGTGACTTCGGATCGTTTATCACTTCGACATTATTCTAAGGATTATGATCTACCACAAGTGGGCGTAGTAAGGTATACAATCCCTATGCATGTAGACTGACGAGAGTGATTGGTTGTGAAGAAAGTTGTGGTTTCCCGCCTCTCCTGCTTCTGATACGTATAGCTGCCTAGTTCAATGTGGTCTAATAGTGTAGTGGTTATCACAATGGATTCTGATTTTCGAGGCTGGCAAATGATGAGTGTCATCTTCCATTAACCCAGGTTCGAGTCCTGGTTAGACCTAATATTAGATTGGTGAATCAACCCGGCTGATATTTTGCTTCAACGGTCCAGTACTTTGATCTTTGCAAGTCATGAAACACTCGCAATGTAATAATAGTTGTGTTAGTGAGAGACTCTTGCCATCCAGATTGCGGATTAGAGCGCCGACGCTGGCTAAGATAAGATAAGATAGGATAATCAATTCTATGACGACCCCATTGAGTCAATCGAACGGACCTCGTGCCCCTCATCCATCCAACCATCATCACAGATATGTTCCAGAGGTGTGCTAGATTGAGAGCACGGTGAGCTACGAGTTACTCTTAACTCAAGGAATAACACTGAATCGTACCATAGTGTCCCAGTAATTGGCTCCAGGGTGTCCAATCCCCAGAGGCGAATTACAATTCCACCCGAACAACTTGAAGAGTTTGGGGATCATCATGTCACTGGTGGACTCGGGCGAATTTCCAAGGGGGTGATGGTCAGAGCCCAAGGCTCTCATGTATACTTTGAAGACGGAAAGAAGATGCTGGACTTTACTTGCGGTATTGGCGTAACCAATCTCGGTGAGCTCTCCGAGGCCTGGGTTGACACAAATTTCATTCAACGACGCGACGTTCATAGGCCATTGTCATCCCAGAGTTAGCAAGGCTGCATCAGAGCAGTGCTTACATCTCAATCATGCTCAGGTATCTCCGCTTGGCTTTCCCGGTATTCACCCGATTCAAGTCGCATCGCTATCTAGTGCAGCATCGCATTTCACGAACCCTACCTGCGCTTGATTGAAAAGCTTCTGCCTGCCATGCCTCACAAGTCACTCGACTCGTTCTTCTTCTGGAACTCTGGTTCGGAGGCAGTTGAGGCATCTCTCAAGATGGCGCGTATACTCACCGGCAAACAGAACATCATATGCATGCAAGGTTTGTCTTCAGAAAGATCTGGGTTCCCGGTCTCATCGGCTGACGCTCATCCACAGGCGCTTATCACGGGCGCACTTTTGGTGCGCTTGGGGTAACAAAGAGCAAAACTATCTATGGTGAAGGTGTAGCGCCCTTGATGGTAAGCCACATGATTCTCGAGCTTCTGGGGCTTTACATGAACACGGCATTGGACAGCCTGGTACTTTCCCTGTACCGTTTCCCTATTGGCATCAACATGGTCTTCTACCGTCCACTTCTCCTTCCATATTGACCGCTCAGTCGTTGTACCAATTGCACCTTCTGCTCGCTCAGCAAACGTCACCCTCCGAGACAGCTGCCATCATTGTTGAGCCTGTTCTCGGCGAGGGAGGTTATGTTCCTGCACCGAAAGAGTTCTTGGAAGGGCTACGTGAAATTTGCGACAAGCACAACATGCTTCTGATCGTGGATGAAGTTCAGTCCGGCTTTGGTCGCACTGGTTCGTGGTTCTTCATCGAAGAGAGCGGTGTCCGACCCGACATCCTAATCATGGCGAAGGTAAGCGTATCGTCAAACCATATCCTTCTGACTTCTAATTGACCTCTAATTGCAGGGTCTCGCCAATGGTTTCCCGTTAAGTGGCGTCATTAGCCGCAAGGAACTGACTGATAAGCTCAAGCCCGGAACCATGGTCCGTAAACTTTCATTCATCTTTAGTCGGACCCGTCTGAGCTCGGCGTATGATATAGGGAGGCACGTACGCAGGAAATGCGGTATCGTGTGCTGCTGCTTGTGCTGTCGCCGATGTGATCAGGGAGGAGAATGTCCTCGCCAACGTTCAAGCCCGGTAGGCTACCTTTTCTCAGCTTCACTGCCTTGGCGCCTCTCTCATAGATTTCCCCTCACTCAACCTCTAGCTCTGAGCAGCTCTTCTCTCGGTTACAGTCTCTGCAAAATGACAGCACCCTATCACCCTACATCCTCGATGTTCGGGGACGGGGACTGATGGTGGCAATGGAGTTTGCCTCCTCCGAGGCCGTTGGAGCGCCCTATGATGCTGTTACACCCACTCAAGATATCAAGAAGGGTCTCGCCAGCAAGGTCGCAAAGAAATGCATCGAGAAGGGAATGCTTCTGCTCACCACGAGCGCGTATGAAGTTGTGAGGTTCATACCAGCTTTGAACATTACACAAGAAGAGATGGATAAAGGTCTCTCTATCTTCGAGGAAGCCCTGCGCGAGGTCGTTGTCGAACATTGAACAAACTCGCTTTTCTGCTTCCTCCACCTCTGCCGTCGATAATCCCGAAAGGACTCGTGTACAATTGGTATCAAAAGGTTCATCCGGTTACTAACAATCTGAGTATAACAATGTCATCCATCTTCTGTATTACAATCGTGAATCGTGAAATGAATGGTTCGTGTGTTACATCTACTATGATCCGTCGTTATCGTCGTTACTTTTTACACTTCGTTTCCCTCAGTAGACGCCGGGGAAGAGCTTGTACGGTACGTCTTGTCGCCACTTTTCCCACTTGTCTCCAAATTCCTTGCGGAGCATCTCCTCTTCTGAGTTAATGCGCATCATCAAGGTTCCAATCATGACCGCTATCCCACCGAACCAAACGAAAATAATTGTTCTTCCCCACGTCGTGTCCAGAATACCGGATTCTCTCACCCACGATCCTCGGGATAGATGCTGAAGGGCAGCAAAACCGAGGGTGATCACAGCTCCTGTGTATGATGGATGGCGAACGACCGAGTATAACCCGGACGTGACCAGCTTGTGGTCCTTTTGGACGCTAAGCTCAAAGGTGAACGAAGCGCCCAGCGCTCGGAAACAGTGCACACGAATGATGCCTCCCACCATGACGAGGACGGCGGAGAAGAGGAATAAGGGCGTTGGTTCGGTGATGTTGGTCGAGAGCCCGGGCTTTAAGCGTACAGTGGAGTGTTTGAGGAGAGGCCCTGCGCCGAGGGTCGATGATACGATGGTCACCGACTCGAGGATACAGACGATCCAAAACAGCATCTTTAATCAAATCGACGGGTTGTGAGACTCGGGATGGCATTTAAAATAACTTCGGGACAAGCAACTCACCTTGAAGTAAGTGACCGGTCCACCAGCAGTGAGAATTCGTCGGAGGACTACTTCTCCAGTGTGAGCAGCTCCTCTTTCCTTGTGAGGGATGTACTGCTCTGTGGGTGGAGGAGGGCGGTTCGGGGGCGTCATGCCCACCTGCAACGACACCGTCGACAAAAAAAGGAAAGGCAGCTTTACAAGAGACATTGGGGGTGCGAATCATCGGAGGGCATGAAGAATGCCGGCTTATATACCAGGCTGGGGGTATGTAATTCGAGTCTAAGGTTGCTTGCCACGATTCGATGCTCCGACATACATAGTTCCTGGGACTAGCAGGGTATTCAACCGGATAGTTGATGAGCTTTGCATTCATCACATCCATCAGGGTCGAGCGCTCGGAGCCTCGGTTTCGCCTGGCATTGGCGCTGACAGAAAGAATAGAACCATCACAATCTCGACAGCGCCGGTAATTAAGACTGAGACTGGCCAATGATAGGATTACCTAGAATGCCGAGCATGATGTGTTTGAATGGCCTGGTTTAGTTGGAACATTCTGACCAAGAACAGCTTGAATACCGAGTTGCCCGGCACCAGTTCATATCCATATATCCAGTGTGGTACGTAGGAAGGAAAAAGATGAAAAATGAACGATTTGCAGGGGCGGTGAATGGCAGGCAGCCAATGACACTGGCACTATTTGGGACATTCCCCGCAAGCCAATACCATCTCGTTTACCCACAGTCGAGTTCTAGACCAAGAACGTCACCAGACAGGGAGAATGCGCCCTTGATCATGAGAAGCCTAAGCGCCTGGCCAGCGAACGTAGGTGCCGCAAGTCGGTCGTCGGACTTAATCGGAACTTCTCTGCCATGCTGGGTGAGGGGGTGAGAGCTAAGTTTTTTTCGCGTCCTGTCCTGACTGCCTGCCTGCTATACTAGCTAAAAAGAGCCTGTCGTAACGGTGGCCTAAGCTTCCATCCCCGGCTGTGCAATTGGAGCAGCCCATTGTTACAAGGGATATGTAGGTCGTATGTTGCGATCCTCCGGTATAACGGAAAGTGGCCTGTATAGGCATAGACAAGACCTGCGCCACAAAATATTGACAAACCAATGTATGTGCGTTTGATCGCAGGACTCAATCCAGAGCCATGTGTTCGGGTAGACGTAGCGTGCGGTCTTCGTAACCGTTGTCCATGTAAGTCTCTTGACGTGGCTTGCTAGTGTAGTCCTTCACCCCTGACAGAGAATATCGTGGCTCCATGCTCACGACACGAGCCGTATACGACAATATTGTCATACGACTAAGACTGTCCAAGCTGCAGGGTGGTTTCGTGGATCTAGACCAATTGAGGGACAACCCTATGGATCGTCGCCCTCGCTTAGGGTGCGTGGCGTCGACAGACTTGCAGCACGTACAGGACGTATGAGTTTGGTCTTTTCTTTTCGGTTCCACAAGTCTTCAGACGTGTATAGATGTCGTACCGAATACATTGCGGTATAGATTATCACCCTAGACATGACCTCGGTTGATTGATCTGCATATAAAGTGACACTTACACCTACACGGTATCCTCAACGTGCACGGCGGATCGATTATTTATAACCACTGCCCAAAATACTGCAACACCTGCTCGCATACGTCCGTCACATGTTTGCGTTCGACAAAACCATGTCCCTCTCTCGGGTACACGATTAATTGTACTCGCTTCCCAGCACGAGTAGCACCCCTGTAGAGCCCCACAGCCTGTGAGACTGGCACCCGTTCATCCTTTTCCCCATGGAGGATGAGAAAAGAGGTACCTGGATCGATGTGGGAGACAAGGGACATCGGACTGAGGTTTTGCACATGGTTGCAGGCTGCTAGGGGCTCCTCCGCAAGTGCCTCTGACATTCCATTGACATTTCGCGCGGACTTTAACGCCCACGAGGGAGGGGAAGCAGGATTCCATGGATTCATCCCAGAAATCGCCATCTCCAACTCGGGACTCCCCCCACCTCCCACTCCGACTGACGCGCCAGTACCCCAGATCATAGCGTCCCAATCTGCCACACCGGCCCCGACAATCGCAGCTTTGAACCTGATGTCCTGAGCATCAGGCGGTCGGGTGACCCCCCACGCAACTAACGATCCTCCATGACTCCACCCCGCCACCCCCAGCCTGTCAGGGTCTGCAATCCCGCGTTCGACGGCTTCGCGTACCATCGATAAACAGTCCTCCCAAGCTTCATCCAAACTCGTGGAACAAGGGTCATGACCACGGCCCTGAGACCCCCGATAGTTTGGGGAGAGTACGACGTACCCATTCGACGCAAGAAGCTCCCGCCAGTTCGAAAAGTATGGCATGTAATCTGGGATATCACGGCTACGAGCTTTTCGTCAGTTGGCGTTGGAGAAACAGTAAGAGAGAGGAACCCACCGGTATGGCCCACCATGAATGAATAGCACCGTCGGCAATCGTCCACTAGTCTCTTTCGAATAACCGGGCGGAAACCTGATAATTCCATCCAACTCTATCTCCTTCGGAGTGCCTCCTTCCCCCCCTCGTTCATCGTCGACTACATGGGTCCACCTCACCACTTCCCCTGAGATCCTCGGGGCCTCCACAAGCCATCCCAGATGTTCGGATATCTTCTGCCTTGAGGTCGACAACATCGTCAGTGTGGGTGATTCACCATTCGCAGCCTGAGGTGAGGGCGACGGAGACCAGCACCACCGGGTCCTCACAATCCACACATTTGGAGGCTCGTATCTCATCACCGAGCTCAGGACGACTCCAACAACGGTTTCGAATTCCATCTCTCCCTGCCCTGGACATTCCAGCTCTAGAAGACGAACCCGCGCATCCCAAGCATTGAACCAAATCGCCTCCTCGGGTCCAGTCTCGAAAATCCGGATTGCCCTCGTCCCGGTGCCAGTGCTAGACGGCGCGAAAAATACAGCATCGATATGTGTTTCCGTTCGAGTGGCTACCTCGACTGCAATTGTCGACGAGGGGAAAGTTCCTGACACTATCGGTGCATCGAAATCCCCGGGAAGCGACGAAAAAGCGTCAACAACGCGAACTGCGTCTTCTGTCTCGCCATAAAGTCGCGTCACAGCTGGCTCCACATCTCCAGTATCGTGGTCGTCCCGACCGTTCCCCTCGAAATCGACAAGCGAACTCAAGTAGACCGTCCTCGAGTCCAAGGCGCGATCCACGTCGTAAGGCTGCAGATCGACCAGGTGTCCCGAGGAACAGATGATGGTGTTGCCTGACGGGGAGCGTGGATAGGCCTTTAGCGTCCTTGTGACCGTCGCCACCTTAGGAGGATCCATGTTGTCCATCGGATTCAGTATGGCCCCATTCATAGGGGTCGGAGGTGGCGGGGGAGGCGAAGTCGAGGCAGTTACCGAATTTGCGTGAGGAAAACTGGAAGTGAGGTGGATGGGTAGGTAGACTCGCTTGAGTACGACCTTTTGATACGTATACTCAACTTCCTTTCCTCTGCGTAGCCGATACACAATGCTCTGGCCGTTCGGTGCCCAGATAAAGCTCTCGATGTAACTGTAGCCTGCTGGAAAGCTCGAATCTGGGGTAAGCTCCATCGGGGGTTCCGACGGGGCAAAGGAGCCGCGCGGGCATGGTGAGAGGTAGAGTTTACTTGTAGGAACCCTAGCAGCTTCGATTGAAGAGCTATAGACCTTCACATCGCTCTCTGATTTGGGAGCCGGAACGCTGGCGACAAATGCTATCCACATCCCGTCCGGTGATATCGCAAAGGATTGCACGTTATACGATGAGAGGCCCTCGAGCGTTCTGGGTTCCGTGTCTTCCGCAACATCGACGATCTTCACTTCTTTTCCGGTTCCTTTGCCTGTTCCCGTCGCGAAGAAGAACACCCTCTGACCCAAAGGATCCCAAACTCCTCCAAACCCGTACGTCAAAAACCTGCTCTTCGTCTCTTTCCCTGTAAGTATGTCTGCCACCCACAGCTCCGACTTGGCCATCTCTGGGGGGTCGGGCTTGTAGAAATCGACAACCTGATAGAGGACCCACGAGCCCAGAGGACTGAGTTTCACGTCTCGGACCTTTTGGAGTGTCGAAATTGAGGTGGGTGTTACGCCAGGTGCCGATACATTCTTCAGAGGAGAACGTTCAGAAGAGCCGTCGTTGTAGGGCATGATGGTGTTCATAGCTTGAAAGGCTTCTCTGTTAAATCTACGGTGGACATATTGGAAACGAGGACGACCTGAGACGAGCCAAGGGAAGTTCTCACGACTGTCTTCAGACTCGGTGGGAGGCGGTCGTTGTGGCGTTGTGAGTGGATATTCCACGCTCTTATCTAGAGGAAACCACAGCTGAGATTCAAATATGCAGAATGATAGAATCAAGACGAAACTTACCATGCACTTGGTTTCGGGGAAAGGCAAGCTAGAGTGACTTCTATTAAGACACACCAACGCGGAAAGTGACTGTGAAATGGGCTACTACATCGCTCTCATGGCTGAAAAGGGTTCCAGATCATCGAAGGCGCTTGAGAAAAGTTCGTGAGAAGGTGCCTTCAGCGAGAGAAGAAGTGTGTTCTGAACGGAATAGACGTGATGGTATTTGTTGAAGGGACCTGCGTGAGAAAACTTGGCCCGATCGGTCTCAGTTACTACAAGGGCCGGATTCATAAAGGGACGGTCTAAGTAACAACGCCCATTAGGCCACACAGGTACGGATTCGTGGTCTCTCTCTTTCTCTCTTGTGGACATATCCTCAGGGTGCCTTTAAGCTCAGCATTTCAGTGACCACAGGCTGACCAAGGCTGTACGTGAATGAATACGGACCTTGTTGGACCACCCAGACCTTGGAGCTATCGGGACAACCTTGGGGGATTGGGTGTAGCTTCGTCCTTGGCAACAAGTCTACGGTCCAAACTCGAAGTTATAACTTTCAAATCTGAAGGTATCTCGAATTCAGATTCAGATTCAAGGAAAACCCGCGCTCGAGAACCCTGGCTACCTGCCCAGAACAATCGACCATCGTGTCTGGCAAAAGCCGTTGATGAACTCGTTCCTTACGAATCGCGCTTCGAATCCTAACGCGGAAATAAGGACCTCCTTTGATGGCTTTGTCGACTTTCTAAGTGCTGACTGGGGTGTTCAAAAGCAAAATCTTGAGGTATGGCGAAGATAGCATACTCACTATGCACGCCCCGGCTTCACTCCTGTGTTTCTCTCTGGCGGCGCTGGTCTGGAGTACAGGTGCGATTGCTCTATTTGACAGATGACACTCCACTACTAACCTTGGACTTCTCGGGCCTCAACGGCGCAAGCAACTACCTTAATTATTGTCGATATCGTGTTCATGACCATCCGTTTGGACGGACCGAGACGTCCACCTAAACCAATACTGCCGCCACTGCTGTATTCGCCAATGCCGGCGAGCTGCAGCAAAAGGATGATGAGAGACTCAGACTGAGCCACTCACGGTCGCTAAAGCGCTCAGTATTCAATGCATGGGTCGTGGTACTCGCCATTTGTAAGTAGTATCACTGTCGAAGGTTCTAACTTCAATCACCAATAATCAATCGATATCATGGCCTCTGGGTTGGTCGTAAAAGCCCACCGGTAATCCACTCAGGTATAAACGTTTCCAGCCTTCTCAACTCACCGCATCGAAATACTTTCAGAGAATGCCCTCTGCAGTCTATATTATCGTATCCTGAGAGATTGCGGAGTACTCGTCGAACCAGAACTCCGAGCGGATAAGAGGTTCAGAAGAGCAAGTTGTTGGAGCGTGTCGAGTGATAGAGGCGCGAATAGAGACGCGTTTTGATTGCTCTTGGTGAAGTTAGTTGTAGGCGAGCGAGGCTGCAAGTAGTATGGTTGATTCCCTTCAAATTGGGGTACTTGCGGTGTGCGAGAAGGAAAACTAGAAGGGGTTTGGACTGGAGTGATAAATATTCTAGAAATGGGGGAAGAAATCGTGCGGATATCGTGATCAGAGTGTTCCAAATCATGCTTGTGTGTGAAGTAAATAGTCTTGACGATGAGCTTGAAGGAATTAGGGAGCCTGAGGTGGGAAGCTTGACCTGGAGACGACGACCGGTGAATCGATGACTTTCCGTCGCTGATGTTGTCGACATTGGATTGGTAGTGAATAGGCGAGTTGTGAAGGAGTGTAGAGACACATTAGCACTGAGCCCAGAGGCGAGATGACCGTTCGCGGTCAGGACACAGACTGCCTCTCTTGAACAGCGGCTGGTCGACGATGCACGTGTGAAATTACTGTAAATGTCTCACGTCGCTAGTAGCTCTCTCATAACAATCCATGTCATCAGACAAAACGCCAGTCATCAAGAGAACTCGTAGCTCTGGAAACTCGACTTCCTCGCAAACTCAGGTAGGCTTTTAACACGGTTTTTCTTGGAGCTCGGTCTCACAGCTCAACTCTACTCCGTGTCATGCTTTCCAGCGTTCACGGTCTTCAATATCGAATGAACCTCAATCACCGATAGAAACTCTTCTTATGGTATATTTTCTCGCATTTGCACTGCTGGACAGCCTCTCATTCTGCTATGTAGCCCGGGGCGGATGTCGATGAACCTCAACAGGAGGGGATTTCTGGTCCGGTACTACCGGTGAGTGTCACACTTGTGGTGCTTGTATGTTTCCTCCCTAATTTTAGCTGAGGATCCTAAACTTGGAACGAAGCCGATGCATGATACGGAGGTACTAGGCACAGATACGGCATCGTTGGTGAATTGTCGCGATTGCACTCATTTGCGAATAAAACCTCATCCATTCCCTTATTATCCAGGATCCCACAAGCATTAAGGAGGGAGTTTTGCCTCGAACCACCGACCAGGAGGAGGAGGGTAGGGATAAGTTGGACACGGTAAGATTACACCAATGCTCTGTCAGTCGCACACCAGAGTTTGCTTATGCACTCGTCAGGGTTCTAGACGTTCAATAGCGGAGGAGATCCCGCAGGACAACACGAAGACCGATAAGCTCGCTGGAAATGATACTGAAGATGCAGCTAAGGAGGCACCGGTGAGTATTTTACCAATTGCTTGGTACGAATCATCAGTGTTCAACTGCGCGCGTTAAGACTCCTTCGAAACCTACACTTGAGAAATCTTGGGAGGTCATCATGACGGAGGTTACTTCGCTGGATGAAGGGCTCGTTGCAGGATGGAAGGAGGATATCGACACCTTGCTGGTATTCGTAGGTGCCCGTTTTTCTGGGGTCTTCAGAAAGCTGAGCCCTTCACTTGCATATTAGGCTGGTCTCTTTTCTGCAGTCGTCACCGCCTTCACCATCGAATCGTACCAGTGGCTCCAAGAAGCTCCAGAAGACACAACTGTCGCACTGTTGCGGCAGATTTCCCAGCAGTTGAATGGTACCTCAATCCCCGAGCCCGACACGTTTGCAGTATCCTCATCCGACGTCGCAATCAACGTGCTGTGGTTCCTGAGCCTTATCACTGCTCTAGTTGATGCCTTGTTTGCTCTTCTCTGTAAACAATGGCTTCGGGAGCATCGCCGGGATACCCACACGCGTACCCCAGCCGAAGCACTCGCGCTTCGGTGGCTTCGAAATCAGGGTCTGGAGAAGTGGCCTGTCCCAACGATTCTCGCCTCTCTTCCAATACTACTTGAACTCGCCCTCTTCCTCTTCCTTGCTGGGCTGCTGGAACTGTTGCGTATGCGACATCCAGTTCTGTTCTCAATTGCGACAATCGTTGTTGCATTTGCTGCCGTCTTCTACTTGGGAACTACAATCATCCCCGCCGTTGATATCGCTCGACAGGCACTGCAAGTTACAAAGGAGCTCGGGTTTAGACGAAACCACCCCAAAAGTTTTGGGCCTAGTTTTTGCATCATGAGGTTACCTCCCTTGGAATACATATGCCCTTATAAATCACCCCAAGCATGGGCTGCGTTCCAAAGTTTTAGACTTTTCTCTCGCATCCTCGGTCCCTTGGACCATGCGGCACAGTTTCTCTGGCGTAGGGGTTATATCGCTTCCTTCGACCACCTTATTGGCCATTTAGTGCCGACTTCGGCTTTCGGGCAAATAATAAGTAATCTCTCAAATTGGTCGTCAGTTGATCTTGAACTCCTTCGACGTGCAGATATTGAGCTTGCGCCTCCTTTTTATGAGCTCAATGCATTCCGCTGGCTGGTTGCAGAGCTCCGGGACAGCCCACACATGATTCCACACCTCCGTAATATTCTCTCAACCATTCCCCTGCATCTCGTTATGCCCGTCGTCTTTGACCAATGGTTCTTCCTCCCGGGGAGAAAGTGGACTATCGGTGACATAGAGACAGCACTTGCGCCTAATCGTCTTTGGCGGGGTATTGACAGTCATCTAACATTGGCAAAAGAACGGTTTCTTAGCGAAGGTAGAGAAACACAGCTTTTCAACTCTCTCCTCCATTGGATCCATGTGTCAGTGAATGGTGGGGACAAAAGGATGGATGGCGGTCAAGATTCTCCGGATATCTTTGCCCCTTTCAGGAGCATTGATGCGAATCCAAATGCTCGTCTACGTGCTCGTCTCTGGGATATATACATGCAGATAGCCCAGGATCCAGCTGCGTCAGACTATCACTGGGTGACTTTGATGGAAGATTTGGCTCCATACATCATCGCGTCGTCGCCGGATTATGCTCTCCATCTCCCCACAGCAACCACTACTTCCCTGTTTGTCAAATCGGCCGATGGATGCGAATTTCTGTCTGAAATCCATAGTACCATCCTTGAGAGGAAAATCTTCGAAACTGGAATATTTGATATCGGCATGGATTGGATGGAGGCCATGGATATCGTACAGCGTGTGCACAACTTTCCCGAAAACCATTTCAAACCTATCCCTGGCCATTTCTCCCCCCCACTTACGAAACTCAAGAAGACATTGAATAGTCTGTCTCCCACAGATCCTGGTGGCGACTTCCAATACCTGGATGAATTTAGGAGAGGTTGGGGTAATGCAGACGAGCGGAACAAGAGCGAACTTGTTAAGATTCTATCAAATCACTTGATATGGCATGGAGTCATCAGCTACCCCTCCTCCGATGCTGAACCGTCCTATGGTCCCGGCAAGATTTCGCCGATCGTGATGTCTCCAGCGGGGCTGGAGCTAATGACCTTCGTGAATGATCGCCTAGCAGAGGAACCAGAAACTCGCATCCACCTTCCTGGTTTTTATCGACCGGAGTGGCGAAACGCTATACGGCGGGTTCGAGAGGCTCATCCAGAGTTACCACCGGACCACTTCAAAGACTTAGTACATGAGGGATTCGAATTACCTCCCCCTCGTGAACCCCCATCGCAACAGGAAGTTGAAGCTGAACCACAGGCAGGGGACCCCGGTCGTGGCCCGGGAGACGTTACAGTAGATCACGACGACGAGATGAACGGCCGTTCACATTCAGCCGCGGCGGAACTATTCTCACAGCCTGAACCCGGAGAGCTTGACCCAAGAGGCCCGCTTGTTGAAGGAGGTATGAACGAACAGGGTAATATGTCAAGGCAGCCGGTAGTGACTGGAGATCCTGTGACTGCGAGTGATAGTAGCGCTGTACAGGGAGAGAAGATGGTAGGACATCCGGATGCAGACAAGAATGTGTAGACGAGACTTTCCAGTTCGAATTTGCTGCCTTTTTGTAATCTTCAAATGTCCTTACAAGTCAAATTACGGGCGAAATTCACGTGGCGCAACCATCTATATCGCTGTACGCAACGTCCCTCGGGACATGGTCCTCATTCTCGAGCACCGATTTCTCGCCGTAAGTATTTATGGCTCGAGTCGATAGTGAATCGGTTCGACACGAGACTTATCTACGACCATCGTGGGCGGACATCTAGTTTCCAGACCACGCCCCTAAGGATGAACAGGCTCGTAGTTCACAGTATCATGCACAAGAAAATACTACTCAACATCCAAGAAGAAACGATACAAAACACTGGCCACCGTCTCTGAACATTGTTCGTGAGAAGAACGACGGCCCATACCAGACTGGCCGACAGCACACTATCACCCAGGTAATACCACCCGAGGTCCCTCACTTCTACGTTCACGTCGGCCAAGAGGGCGGTAGCACCTGGAGTAAACGATTCAGATGTCTCATCTCGGGCACGAGGGAGCGACACGAACCTGCGGGAGGGTGTACCGTTCTTGTCCATTTGCATTGCGACAATTGCGATCGCACAAGAAAGAGGTCCAGCCAGCCACTGATATGCGTCGAGGTAGTCCTCAAAACCCATACGGAGGAAGAGATTTGTGAACGAAACGCCGATTACTGCGCTCAAGAAGTGGCCTCCGAAAAGTGGACAGGGTTGCGCAAGACGTGAATCGATGGCTCCGTATACCAGCACGGCTGAAGTACCCTAGGATCGCGACAAAATAAGTCGACTCAAACGGTGGAGAGGTCCAGCGAGGGACTTACGTAGCTAGCAACGATGGTTGGCACGTCCCTGTCCGTGAAGGAACGGTAATAGGTGAAGAGTGCTTGAAGGACAGCTAAGCCACCAAATACTCCTATGAACGACCATATTCAGACAATGTATTGGGAAACTGGAGGAGGGGCGTTGCACGATATCCTGTCTACCGGCTCAGCCAAGATGGGAGACACGGAGCCCAGTTCGTGTGGGTGACTTTGACCGGTAGATCTGGTTTGGAGGAACCAAAAGTGAGTGGAACGGCTCGTTCTCCCGGGGGTGGTGGGTGGTTGCTTGTGAAGGATATGACGTCAACTTAGGCGGCCCAGCTTGCTCAGGAGCGGCGGTGGTCGACGTAATAGGTACCTGTGCAGTTGCCGGCGAAGGACTGGTTTCTTTCCACTGAAGAAGCTCGACAGCAACCTTTGTTTACTTGTGCCCTCATCTTCGTCAATGACCACATCCTCTCCATCGGCAACAATGACAACGCGAGAGTTTGGGTATGATTCGGGGAGACGCAATCCGAGAGCTCCGGAGGCGGTTTCATCTGTGTGTGTTTAAATGTCTTGCGAGACTAAGCCCTTCCACTGCTTTTGCTGATACGACGGCTGAAGAATGTGTGTACGTAGCGACTCCTGAAGCCTTGATTTTGTTGCAGGGAATGGGAAACAGAGTTGTTTGAGGGAGAATCGTGACTGGTTTGGTGAGGGCAGAACGCGTTGATATCATCTCTGATGGAGGACATTCTTTGAGTATTCTGACCTCCGGAAAAGACAGCACGCACCTTCAAAGTTGATTAATATCTACCTGAAGATACCGCATCTCATTATCAGTGTACGAGCATCGAGTTCGACGTGACCAGCCTCGAATTCGTGATAGCCGTTCGGAATAGAGAGCGATCCCTCGGATCCGGAAAGCGGTTTGTGGGCCCCGGATTTCTGTACACACAGCCACCCTTGCGCCTATATCCAAGACACTCACTTCGACGACCAACAGTAGTCACACGAAGGTTGCTTCAGGATCTCGAATCCCACAAACTTCACGTCCTGATACGGCACGACCTCTCTTCTCGATAAATTTGCAGTTCAGGAGGATTTCACTCGTAAATTCCATACCAAGCCCCACTCGCTCTGTGCTAGTGAATTAGAAGGTATCCTCTGCGTGCAATGATTCAATCCAGTATTTTCGCTAATCTATACCCTTAGACATTATATAATTTACACTGTACATACCATTGGAACCCGCAGAATATACAACCTTCCCAACCTCATTCACCACCTGCGCAATAAGGATAGCTGGGCACCGGCACGATTCCCCACGCACACACCAACTTTCCAGGAGAAGACGAGAAGACCCGTTAGGTTCACCCATTGATGAGGATTTGAGCATAATTGACCATCGATGGTTGACGACTGAATACCCTGGGGCCTGCGCAGTGCGTGTGGTAACTCCATTCGTTTATGGCTTTAACTGATCTTCAAAATCTCAGTCCGCGAAAAGTCTCAACCACACCATGCTAACTTATAGGGTCCCCGCCGTCGCGAGTCTTCAAAGCTTTAGTCCACACCACAGCCTGTCCAAATTCCGTTGCTGACACCCAGCGCAAGGGGTGACCTGCGCATCCCGTGCACGTTACGCGCCACGGCGTCCTCATCCTATCTTCCTCGGGCCGTTTCCTTGTCAAACATTCGTGTTTTGAACTCCTTTGTTGTCTTCTACATGGCAAAACGGAGCAAGAAACGGAAAGTAGAGTCTCCGGCTCTTCCAAAAACTAACGCCCCTGCATTCATTCTTCATAACTTGTTTCCCGTGATCGATCCTGCAACTGGTGAGCTCCCTATACACACCGCTTGTTCCATCCTCTGACGTTCTTGCAGGTGACATTCCAGCGCATATAATCAATCTACGACATGAACGAAGTGTGGTTATCCCTGGACACAATATGGATATCTCTGCCGAGCAAATAGGTGAGTGATCTGACGATTATTTCGAGACTTTCAGTGTTGAAGTTCGATGTCCTCATCCAGCAAACTCTCGCTTGCCTTCGATGGGCTCCAAGGAGGTCTCGCATTCACTTACCAAGCCCCGGCCCTGACCACAACCCAACCGCCGCACTATTTGAAGCTTTAGAATGCCGAAAACGAATCGTCTGCCAGAGACGATGGCTCGTCGAAGCAATTGGGATCGGCGGCATTGGATACCTCAGATTCGGAGAGTTCTGTCGGTAAGCCACAGTCGCTCACCGAATGAGATGAATGGCCAGATGATGACTTCGAGCTTGATGTAGATGAACTGTTACCTTCGAGGAGAACGAGATTTCAATGGTTCATTGGGTGACACGGTCCTCAGGGCGGAATGGCCAGGAGCAAGATTACGCTAAGGCTTGGAAGAAGGGATGTAGAATCTTTCGGCGGTATCAAGGGGTGTTCAAATGCGAGAAGTGTCCCATGTTAGTTCGGGCGAAGGTCAACAAGACGGATCAGGAGAGGCAAGGCAAAATTACCTGTCGCTGGGGCGGTACCCTGAAGTATTTGGACTGTTCAGCTAGTAGAGATCAATACATAGGTCATAACGGTGGTCATTCTATTCATTGTCGACATTCTGGCACACATCCACACCCCCGACCCACTCATATCTCTCATCTTCCAAAGAAAGAGAAAGCCCGCTTAGAGGAGCCAGTCTTCAATCACCCATGGTCGAGCCCCTGGGTCTTAGATCTCATGGGCGGCATCCCCACCATGGGTGGATCGGGAGCCTCTGTTATGGAAATCGGCCCAGTACTCGCGGATAAAGATAGGGTTGTAAGAGAGAGGAAGCCTTCGCAGTCCCCAACATCACGTAAACCTCAGTCGTCGCCAGAAAATATCATCCTGGTAGGGCCTTGGTCGAAGTGTTGCGCTCGTATCACGTACTGAACAGCCTCCTGTTAGTTAGTTGCTCAGTCTGCCCCCGCATCAAAGGGACTGCTGGCGATTCGACGGACGAGTGTCGAATGAGGCCCTCAAGAGCCCAAGATTGTACATTTTGATTTATATGGGTCGTGTTAGTACTCGCGACTTAGTAACGTAGTCGACTGTCGAGGTTCTCCAAGTCTTTCACAATGTCAAGACTCAGCCTCCATTACGACGTCCAACTCACATTGAGCTCGCGTACGCTAGTACGGTCTCTGTTCGATATCATCACCCCCGCATCGGTTGCAAAATCGTCGCCAGTGTGCGTTTTCCTTCAGTATTGATGAAATTCAAACCTCCCTCAACTAACCGTCACCAGATTGCTTTCAGTGAACGCCCGGTGGCGGAATACTTTGCGATGAATTCTGCAATGTGTATTATTGTATCTTGATAGATTGTAAGGTCTGCTCGATAACAGGTCCACCAACCCCAGCTCTACCGCGACGACAGGGTGGGCAGAGTACCCTCTCGGATGAAAAACACCGCGCTTATCTGTCACCTCAGCTACTCCTCCGTCCCGGCAATCGAGAGTCGTAGGCCAACCAAAGGAAAGTTAATTGAGATACCTCCGTCGGAGCGCAGGCAAAGTGTATTCCGTTGGAAGGCGAAGTGTACTCATGGAATGAAGGAAATCGGCCCCCCTGGCGTCTGTTCATGGAGTGTCTAAGAACATCATCAGTATCGGCGGTAAAAGGAAAAGAGGTAAACATGCAATTCCTTATACAACGACTTGAGGAAGAGGTTGATGCCGTCCGCCATATCGTGTGTTAGTTCGACGTATTGACAACCCTCCAATTCCGCGTTGATGTCCATGTTCGTAGGCCAAGGAACCTTGAAAACGTTTCAACACACCTCTCTAAGTGCCATGCGAGTACCCACGATGAGCCCTGAGAGCGAATCTCCGCTCGGTGATCGATGTAATATTTCCATAGTCGAACCAGGGCTCTGAGTGACGGGTTGGAGGAGCTTGAAAGCGTGTTCGAGCCTGTCGAGTGACAGAGACATGGATGGAGGACCGAGGTACGTTTCGTATGGGCTAGTTATATTGTTGGTGAACGAGACTGTAGCTTGTTTGATTTTGCTTCAAATTGGGTTGTTCGAGGTATACATGAAGTAGAACTGGAAGGCACCTGGAGGTCGGAAAAGAACGCGTGTGGGTATCTTCATCAGAGGGTCCCAGATCGTGTTTGAATATGAATAGTCTCGAGACGAGCTTTAGTCTTGAAGATGAGCTTGGAGAAAAGTCGAGAGACCGGAGACAGTGCTGCGGTCGTTGTCGATTTTGTAGGCTGAAGATGTAGAGCTTGAACTGGACGTCGAGGACGACAACGTCGATGTTTTTGACAATAATTTCATGTTCAATGTGTGTTCATATGAATCGTTGAGTTGTGAAGGAGTGAAGACAATCTGGCAATGAGCTCGGCGGCAAGGTGGCCGTCGGGAATAGCGGTTAGCGAGCGGCGGTTGATTCCAACAATAGTCCCGGCTGCTTTCACATTGCCGGCAGTTTTCTCACAAAGACGATGTCTTCAGACAAACCGCCAGTCAGGAGAAAATCTCGTAGCTCAGGAAAATCAGCTTCCTCGCGAACTCAGGTGGGCATATAACATTGGTTTTCCCCTGAGCTTTGTCTAACATCTCAACTCCCCGCCCTCTGCGCTATCTTCTAGCCTTCACGTCGTTCAACACCGGATGAATCCCAGTCACCGCCAGAAAATGTCGATTTGGTAGGGCTTTGAGTGGATCTTGCTTTCGTATCACGTTCTGATACTTTGTTTTGCGCAGTCTGCGGGCCCTGTATTGAAGGAGATCGCTGGCCCGGACGAGCGTCAGCGGGACCCTGGAACACCTAAACAGGTGAGATACTCGCATTGCTTGTCGATGTCAAGTATCCATCCTAACTTTGTCGCGATTACGCTCCTCTCCATCGGGCCCATCCAACTCACCTTTTATCCAGGACCCAACAAGCATCAAGGAGAGAGTCTTTCCTCATGCCAAGGACAAGGACGAGGGCAAAGATGAATTGAACACGGTAAGGCTTCACCAATGTTCGGTTGGCCATCCAGCTCGCTCATCCACTTCTCAGGATACAAGACCAGGAGAGCAGACCCCGCTGGATGGCACCAAGACCGATAACCGCGCAGGAAACGAAGATAATGCTCAAAAAGTATCGGTGAGCGCTCTACTTTTGGGCTTTATTTCGCTGCTCAACCGCGTTAAGAATCCTCAAGAACCCACGCTCGAAAAATCTTGGGAGGTCATCATGGAGGAGGTTACCTCGCTGGATGAAGGACTTGTTGGGGGATGGAAGGATGATATTGACACCTTGTTGGTCTTTG